>APFE030124766.1:88099-315502 GCA_000404065.3 Pinus taeda
GTTTCATCCATCTGGGCTGCAATATATTCAGGAATATAAAGACATCAAATGTACATAATTTCCGAACAGATGATCATCCGAATCAAAGGATGATGGCTCTATCTGAATCATCAGTCTACTACACAGATGGTTGTTTGTCCTATGTACATGAAAATGAATTTATAAAGTTGAGCATGTGAATGCCCACCTCAGATAGATCATGAAAAATATTATGAAGATAATGTATTGTATTGTATCTTATTACAGGTCACCTTCGAGTTCGAAAATCTTCATATCCTCATGATAAAGCATTTCACCCGACATCAAAAGATTAATGACCTCATGCTTTAGGGGGAAACTGTTATAGACATTTTTGGGAACTGCAACCCCAATCATATATGTCCATAAACCAAGGGGTTCTAAGTCCCTAAAAGTGTTGCTTCACACCCTAAAGGAACAAGGTCAGCTGATTACATCATCTCCCAGAATTTCTCCATGGAAAGTTGCTCAGAACTGGTCAAAGCTGGACCATACAGGCTGCTCAGTGCTAAGGGTGCAATGCATCTCACCTTCTCAGTACAAAAAGTGTGATGCATACTGGATAGTCCTTCTATAGGGTGTGATGAGCGAGAGTAGACAAATGGCAGAGACAGTTTACAAGATGGATGATCATGGAATCTTCCAGAAACTTCTCCTGTGACACTTTCCTCTCTGAATTCGCCCAAGGATGAGTAAGAGATCATGGACCTCTAAAGGGACCCAAAAACTATCAGAGAAAGGACACTAATAAAAAACCCAATAGCTGACTCACCCCTGCAAACATCTATATATGGATCCCTCATCACAAAGATCCAGAGGTTGGAATCTTGTATTTTGTAAGGAAGTGTTGTTGGTTTCTTGGTGAAACATCATAGTGTTGGGTGATCTAAGCTTTTCATGAGGTGAATAAGGGCTTTCATGCTAGGATAATGATGCTGGGTCAGAGCAATAGGTTGTAATCCTCTTTTCTATTTCTTTATATTAATAAAGCTATTCGAGTTTTCATCCACATTCTTGTATGTTTGATGATATATGAACTTGTGTGGTCAATATATATCTGGTCCTATATTGTTTATGATTGTAGATCTTTATTCTTCGATAGTGTTATGCTACTTTGATTCTACAGGTGCTCTCTGAAGCGAGGAAGGAATCGGCAAAGATCTATCAAAAGGGAGAGGAACCAAGCAAGGAACCAAGTGCAAGACTAAGGTTGGTACCCTTTGTTCCCCTCTTATCTACTTCTCATAAAGGAAAGTGAAAGTAGTTTTACTTTGTTTGTTTCTATGGTAGCTACCCGTCTTAGTGGGACTAGCAGTTCTAAGTGGACACTAGATTTCCCGATAACAAGATCCAACCTTTGACATTAGCCATAGCAACCCTAGCAATAAGAATAATAGCAGAGCATAATGGAATTTTCACAGCTAAGGATGCAATTCTTATATAAGCGTAAAGATTCTACAAGTACTCGGGTACAACTTTACATATATAATATAATGGTGTTTATCATACACATAAATGAATACGCTTATAATTTCGAAATATTAATCATAAGGTTGAAATTAAAAATCGTTAAAAACAAATAGTGCAAATTATTTTGTCCTGTATTAATCAAATATCATATTACATATATACAGGAGTATTGTTTAAGATAAAAAATTATTTTGTACATATAATTTGTTGGTTGAGAGAATATCTCAACCACACAAGCGAAACCACTTTTATAAAGTAGGAACAAACTCTTTCCATAAAAAGTCACAACTAAGACAAGTAGGAATTAATATTCCAACGCACCCCATTAATGAGTACTTGTCTCGATATGAATCTACAAAGTCTAGATGTGGTCAAACATAAAATAATATGTTGATGTCAATATAAAGGAGAAACCATCCACTGGAATGCATGGGTTTCAACCACTGCAACCGCCAGTCTTGTAGGATGTCCTTTGCATACATGGTTCTTTCAACCATTATAACTGCACAAATGTACCTGTACCTGTAAATCCCCATCCAATACCATCATGGGTTTTATCAGATTACCCGTAACCATGCTATAAATTTTATCGGAACACCCTCAACCATGCCTCCAAGGGCTCTTAGCCACTAAGGCTAAACACAACCACCAAGGCTCAACTTAGCCATGAAGGCTCAACACAGGCATGAAGGCTCACCACAACCACTCTGGGCTACAAATCTGCAACTAAGGCACTCCAACAACTCGCATCCACAAACCTACCACTAGGTGACTTCAGCCACTAAGGCTCACCAAAGACTCGACTCAAACATATCAAGGGTTTTCTCGTCTAACCCTAAACCATGCCAACAGGAATTTATGTCTCACTTCACTCTTATATGTGGTTTCTGGCTTACCACAAACTAACACTGCAAATACAAAGTAGTTTTTAGATTACCTCAAATTATATGGGGATACACATCCCTTATAATGCTTACAACACAACTCCAACTTTTGGAGTTGCCAGGTACATACATTACAAAGACCACTACAAAACATCCTAGACTTTCTTACTAATTTATGTGACATACACTATGAATCTGCTTTATTTCGACATAATATTTTATGTTGTTTGTCCATCTATTATTGCATCATGAACTAATATCTACTACCATAATCAACTTCTTCTAAAATCACATCCAAACTTGGTGTCTTCATCTTGAATATTTTCGACTTTAATTCAATGTTGTTAGAGTGATCAATTCTAACAAATAGCATTTACATGTTAATTTGATCAGGCTCAACATGTTTCAGTTACAAGACCCAAAAATAAAAATAAAATTAAAGAACATAATTCATTTCACCAAACATACACTAATTTGCGACATAGTGGAAGTTTTAGATGTCCCCAACAACAATATTTATTCGTTTGATAGCATCAAACATTTTAGAAACTAGCAAACATGTTGTAATGAATAGTAGAAGGGAAAACATTAATATGAGAAGCTGAAAGTCCATTAATCTAGACAACCATTGTTGTTGAAGAGGACGGGGCTTCCTTTCTACCACCATTCTCAATTACCCTGAAAAATGAATTCTTTCCTGATCCTGCAGTTGTTTATTATTTATGAACTCGCACTGAATCCTCCTCTGATCAGCATTGCCTCCTTAACTTTTAGGCAAACACCATTCATCAAAGTGCGCACGTTAATAGGACCAAGGAACATTTTAAGAAATGACCCTTGATCCTTGCTCGGAAGTAGAGCTGAGACATTGCCTTCGCTCACCATACACCGTGCACTAAAGAGTTCCTCTTCCAACTTCTCAACCTCGTGTTGGTCAATAGCATCCTTCTACAGACTACATGCAAGAGTGGAATGAAGCCTCTTGATGTCGAGTTCCACAGAAAGTGCCTTTTGCCTTATTGCATCTTCTTCAACTCCCACATTGGAGGTTAATGCAGCAGTAGAGTCCTATAATGCCTTGGCCTGGTCCACAAGTCTTCCAATCTAATCCGCTAGATCCTTGCTATCATTTTCTCTGCCTTTGGCCTTTTTATGCATGCTTTCCGTATTGTTTGACATGGTGGCCCAAACAATAAATGATCACCTCTGATTTGTTCAAGATCACACGTTCCGCTGAACACCACAGGGCGCTCACACCAGCTACTCGCGCTACAACAGTGAAGAAAACGTTGTCGAGCTGTAACTTATCTCCTCACACTAACCCAAATCGAAAATATCACTACAGTCTCAACTGATATCCACAACAGATCAAACTCTACGGACTCATGTAGCCGATCAATCCTCCAAGCCATAGGTTTGTGCAACAACTCCTGCAAACGATGCAACATTGTTACTGGTCAATGGCCAAATGAGGTTCAGTTTGCACATGCAATGCATGAAAAGGCACAAAACTCCTTCCAATGCGTTGTAGATTTAGGTAGATCCACAATTCAACACATCACTGTGGTAATTTTGCCTGTATGCACCGCACTTCTCATAGAGGTAACACAAATTTCTCTGATATTTCAATAGCCACGCTTTTATCTATAGTCATGTAGTAGCAACAAAGGATGGAAAACAAGCAAAGAAACAAACAAAACAATTATCAAATTTTTTTATTTCCTTCAGCCCAGGACATGCCAAGCTTCCTCAGCCCAGGATGGACCAAGCCCCAAGACAAGCCACACCCTCAAGGTCTCTAATACCATGTTAAAAACCGATAGTACAAACTATCTTGCCATTTATTAATTAAATATCATATTACATATATACAAGAGTATTTTCTCAAGATAAGAAAATCTTAACCAGACACTAAACTGGAGAAACCTCTCTTATAAAATAAAAAAAAGCTCTTTATATAAAAATCATAACTAAAATAAATAAAAATTATTATTCCAACAAAAATGAGTAACCAACCTCTCTTATAAAATAAAAACAGACTCCTTATATAAAAAATCATAACTAAAATAAGTAAAAATTATTATTCGAACAAAAATGAGTAACAATAGTGAGACATCATCACTACAATATTAAGAAGAAGTTAGGAACAATACTCGGACATCATCATTATCATTAGAATATTAAGCATCTCCTGTACTACATCTCTAATCATTATTTCGTCAGATTCATAAATATCATTTTCCCAAAATTTAGAAATCTTATTCCCATTTATAAGCAATTTCTGCCACGACCAATGCTATTCGTTTCTCCGGGTTACCTCTTTTTTCATTCTTAAGTAAATTAATATTTATAAAGTTGAAATATATCTCAATATTCACTACTATGGTTCCAGTAGAATTTAGATATAGATGGTATATTGTAAAATAATTAAAGTTGAAATTTTGAATTAAATAAATAAATTAATTTAACAATTAATTTTTTTTAATAATAGGTTTTATTTTATTGTGGATTAGGAAAAATTAAAATACAACAGCATTAATTTACCAAAACTTTTTTTAATACAAACATAATATTTGTATTTTTTCGGAAATGTTTTCTAAAATATACATATATATATTAAAAGTTTCAATATATAAATTACTTTAAATTATAGTTTATTTAGGACCATGTAAATTAAATATCTAAATTTTTACATTTAATATATAATATATATAATATAAATAAAATTAAAATAGAGATTGAATCATTTTAATTAATATACATATTGAAATATTATTTTATGTTATTTTTTCGATTAATTATGTTCCATTGATATGTTTTAAAGTATCTCAATATTCTTAATTCTTGGAATATTAAAATTTTATTTATAACTTATATTAAATTTTATAATTATTTATTTTTTCTTTGTTAACATATTAATATTATATTAAGAGTTATCAATATGGATCATAAAGTCTTTAGATCTAACGAATAATTTGAACCTTTTAATTATTTCCAATATATTTTTAATTTAGATACTATATAAATATTTTATTTATTAACTTACATTTAAATTTTATTATTTATAATTATTTATTTGATTACATATTAATTATATTAAGGTTATTCCAATATGGATCATAAAAGTCTTAGATCTAACGAAATAATTGAACTTTTTTATTTTCAATTAATTTTTTAGTTTGGATATTAAAAAATATTCATTACATATATATATTATAGTTAACATCCATATTCAAATAGTTTATAAAAGCTTTACATTGAAACATTTTTACAATGTATCAGAATTAGCCAAGAATTAGCCATGTTCCTTGTGATATTTTTAATTAAATGTAAGTAAAAATGCATATTTGTCTTTTTTTATTATAGTTAACATTCTTTTCTTTTCTTTTCTATGAAGTCAACTAAATGAGCTAACATTGGGGTTAGTTGAGATTTTTTTATTATTTAAATAATATTTTATTTTTACTTTGAAAGAGGCATGTATTAAGTCAATGTTGGACATAGATATAATCAAACATCTCCCTCATTCTTAAGCATACAATGTGAAAAATAGAATGAAATACCAATAAAAATATAAGTATATATTTAGATTATATTTCTATAAGATATTTATATCCTGTTATTTTAATACAAAATAAAAAAACAAAAACTAACCTTGGTTTTAGTTGGTAGATTTGGGTAGTCAACAATATTGTGTGTTCATATTGAGGTGTCTAACTTAGTGCAAACATTTGACTCACCTTCATATGTAGAAAACTAAAAGCTACTCTAGATCTATCTTAATTCCATAACTATCCAACATCCAGAGGGATCAAATCCCTTATGGTGCAAACCTTGCTTGATAGATCCAAACTTCAGATGGATAGAGGATGGCTTAATTATTAATAATTAATAATTATAGTTATTATTTTTTTGTGCCAAGAGGTGCTCTCTAGCCTAGTATGGAAGAGATGTTGTAATGTCTTGTCCTATACTATAAACATTTTATTTCTATCTAATCACATAAAAATAACAATAAAATAAAATAAAATAAACAAGCTTAGATTCATCTTAACTCTATTTTTACTAAGTGGTGAGAGAATACAATTTTTCCAAATGCAAATTATTTCTAAGAGTGAAAAGAAATTTAATATCACTTGGTGCTTGATAGATCTCCTGTTGAAATAAATCTACTATTATTTATTTTATTTCATTTTTAAATTCATTTTTATGTAATTTTAGGTATTTATTTTAATAAATAATTCTAAATATTAATTTTGTTATTGTTTTTTAATATGTGATTTGGATAGTCGAAATTTTTATATAACATAAAATATCATTCCATAACGTAACACCTTATCTTTCATACTAAGGTAGTGAATATTATTCCATAACATAACAACTTATCTTTCGTACTAAGGTAGGGAGTGGCTTTCGATGTGATGAGTATACTAAGAGTGCAAAGCCAAGATTAAATTGAGAAATGTTGTGACCATTAAGAAACATGAGAAGAAAAAGATCAAGGTTTAATAATTATTAATGTAGAGATAGATTAAATTATAATTAAAATAAAATGAGATAAATGAATAAAATGAATGGAGTAGAAATGAAAACTTAAATTAAAATAATAAAATCAAATTTGTTAAATTGTATAGGGTTATTTTATAAATATAATAATATAAAATATAATTAAAATAAAAATATTGAAATGTTAGTTCAATTGATTGAGTCTCTATGGTTAGGGTGAGGTTTTATAGTTGAGTTTACAGGGAATAATCTTTTTGTGTGGATCTACTTTGTACAAATATTCCACGAGTGATATTCCATAGATGTAGTGGACAAGAATCTCTAGGAGTTCATAAACCACATAGAAAAATAAGCTCATGAATTTAATTCTCTCAACACTTGAAGGGTTAGGGGGTTAGGGTCCGTGTTTAGGTCTCACAGTTACAGATCTATAGCAACCCCTGAACCCCATATCTATATATATAGATAACTAAAAATAGATTATTAATTGTTTATAGTAAACTATTAAATAGTATTAAAACAAATAATAGAATAATAGATATGGTCAATATGATATTAATAATAAAGATATGAGGATAATTATTTTTATTTATTAATTATTAATTTATTAGATTAAACAAGTATGGAAAATAATGTAGTGAAAAATAAAATTAAAAATGCATAAATTAAATAAAGGGAAGATTAGATTATAATAGAATTAGATTAAGAAACCATTCCAATAAAATTACTATTAAAGTCACAAAAGAATTCAAATAGAATTTAAGTAGGATTAAAATAGAATCAATATAAACATAATTTTATTCATAAACATAATTTTATTTATGATTAGATTAAATTAAGAAATAATTGAATTTTAAGAAGAAAGGTTAAGAAAGCATGGAGGTAAGCGGAATTTAAAGGAAGGACAAGAAGAAGGTCAAATAGAGAAGGTCTAATGGGCCAGTTACAAATATCGAGATTAGGGGATAAGGTTTTGATAGTTAGAAAATAGATAATGGGTTTTTAAGAATGGTTTAATTGATATCCATTACCTTGATTAAAATGGTTAGAATACATTTTAATTTCTAGATTTTTCTTAATAATACAGTTTGAATGGAGGGGGAAATTTTAATATTTTCATTTTATCATAATAAATTAAATGTTTAGTTTTGTGGAAGTGTTGTTTAGCTATGAGATATTTCACGATACAATAACTTCAAATATATAGATTAATATTTAATTATATAAATGTATAATTAAAAGAGCAACATTTAAATGTTTTCAAAGAATTTTTTTATCTAGTTATATCAGGGGGATCTCATCCCAACTTAATTGTCTCAACATATATGTCCCCTTATTGGGACAAACTGGAATTATGGACTAGGTTGGTATATTCTAAGTTTCTAAAAATTGGCTCTTCACTTTTGGTGGGGAACCTTAATGCCACTTTTTGGAGAAAGAAGTTTTGGGTATAAGTACTTGACTTGACCCTTTTGCCTCTCAATTACAGAATAACTTTGCTAGAAAATTCCTATTAGATGTTCAACCTTTTCCCCTCATCGATAATTGGAAAAATAATCGGTCTGAAGATGCATACATTGTAAGAAATTGGATAGATTTTCCATTCAGGAAAACATATTCGAGGTCTTGGTCATATCAATGTTGATGGAGGATCTAGATAGGATTGGAGTAGAGGTGGAACTTATTGCGGGAAAACATAACCCTTATGCTCCATCTCTTGTTCATTTGGCTCTAATATAGGAACTGGAAAACAAGAGAAGGCATATTTTTAAAAATCTAGGAGATCACTTGGAGGCGTAAGAGTCATGTGATTTAGATCAAGGTAGGGAAATCACTAAAGAAAAAGGCGGGTCCCACGCTCCAAAACCAGCGGAATATCAGAGGCACTTTAGGTGGTAAGTGGATTTGGTAGGAGAACGAGTGATACCACACATTGCACGATGTGTGTCCAGTGAATGAGAGAGAAAGACGCCTCTCATCGCAGGCTAATAGTCAAGCAAGTCAACCGCACGATAAGAGCAAACACCGTAGGATCTAGGGGCTCCAGATCTAATGACGAAGGTTGCCCCTGATGAGAAACTGAATCTGGAGGGAGAATTAAGCTGCAAAATATAAAATTTTGGAGTCTGATTTGACCGCTGAGTTGGCAGATGAATCATTTCACAACGTAACCGAAATACCGAACTGTTTGATTAAGAGCTGGCATAGTTCGTGGGAGGACAGGTGGCCACTTCCCTGTGAGACATTACACAGTGGTGATGACGTAGAGGTAGGAAACTCCAAGTGAATAGCAGTAGGCGATCTGAAGAGGCGAAAGAGGAAGTGAATAGTCAGAGGACATCTTGGCTTTAAGCCATGAACAGACAGAGAAGAGAGGGGAGCGAGAAAGAGAAAAGTGAAGAACGAAGAAAGAAAGAAGAAGCCAGTGGGACAGAAAAGGTAGAAGCAAAGAACAGAGAGCTGAGCTGACCTAAGTTAGCATCGAATAGACAGAAGGCTTGAGAGGTTCAAGCAAATCCCTGAGAGGACATCTGTTGGGAACTGAGTACCAAATTGGACTCATCCCATTCAAACCAGTTGAGGTTGAGACTTGGTAAGGAAGAGTTTGTGCACTCTATTAGCTTGGAGAATCCAAGAACCACCCTACTAAGCGTCATCTGTTTCAGGAGACTCAAATTGAGCTCCTCATTGTAAAAACTATGCTTTAAAGACACAATAAGAAAAGGCCACCATTGAAATCTGGGCTGGAGACGTAGCCCAAGAGGATTAGGTCAAATCCTTATTAATTTGTTGTGTCCTTATATTTTCTTACTATGTTTCTCTTATTGTTTTCCATTATCCAATGTCTGTGTATTTTTCATTCTCATCGATCCGTTGCCTAAGATAACATAGAAACACACCAGCACATGAGTCTATAATACCTTCATTCATTAATTAATTAACTGAGATCACTCACGAGTGATTTTTAGATCAAGTGGTATCAGAGCTTTAGGCTGTTAAGGTTAAACAAGCTTGTGTTGGATTTAGCTGTTGAATGCTAACTAGATCAAAGATCAAATTAGGAGAAGGAGAGTTGGTTGAAACTAATCTTGAAATTGGGAGATTCTATCCTCGGAAGACAATGTCAGAAGAAGGTTCTATGGGGCCAGACCCTCAATTCATAGATAGTTTCCTAGCCATAAAGTCAATTGTAGAAGAAATGTATAGGGACTTTAGAAAACATAAGGATGAAGATTCATCAAGCTCTAAACAAGATAAAGGAGAAGATAATTCTCACTTTCATGACCACTCAAAAGGCAAAGGGAAAGAAGAAAGCTTTCACACACCTCCTAATAGCCCTGTACATGAAAAGAAGGCATCTTTGATTAAACTAGATGTTAAATTTGATTTGCCTATAGATGATGGAGAGTTGAATGCAGAAAAGATGGACAATTGGATTAGACAAATTGATGTTTATTGCAGAGTACAGAATATTGATTCAAACAAGAGCAAGATTCAGCTGGCAAGCCTATGCCTTGGAGGCACTTCCTTGGTTTGGTGGGAAGGTCGGACCCAAGCTGAGCTAAGGAGACATGGTAAGACTATCTCTGTCTGGAGTGAATTTGTTTCTACAATCAGAAAATAGTTCTATCCATTGGCCTACATGCAACAAGCCATGATGAGCTGGCAAGCTCTTCGACAATTGAAGGGGCAAAGTGTACAAGGATACACTCAAGAATTTAGAAAGAGAGCATTGATTTTATGAATCTAATTAGACTCACATGAGACTCTGTTGAAGTACATAGATGGTCTACACAACTACATGAGTCACACTATCCTCATGCTTAATCCCACTCGTATAGATGAGGTATTTGTTCAAGCTACTCGTCTAGAATCTAGAGGAAAGAATGGAAGTCCAGAAGTTGGGGGATCATCCCAACCCACTACAAGCATGAATAAGGAGAAAAGAAAGCAGAAATGGAAAACATGGAAGGTTAACACTGCACAAAAAATTGAGGCTTCATGCAATCACTGTAAAAACGATGGGCACGATGATGAGCAGTATTGGATTCTGCATCCAAGGCTAAGACCTAAGAAGTTCCAGGGCAAGAAGAAGAAGACTTCTGCATCTATTCAGAAAGATTTGGGGTCAGACTCAGGAGACAAAACAACTATTGTAGCCACAGGTATAAAATGTAAGAATTCTGAAGCATCTACTAGTAGTTCTGCACAATCTACTATTGATGAAGAAAATGAGATAAAAAGACATGAGATTTTCCTTATTCGAGTTATTTCTAAACATCAAAAGATTGATACTTTGTTTGATAGTGGCTCACAAGTAAATTTAATTTCTGAAGCAATTGTAAAGAAGTTGGGATTAGTGACTACACGTAACAAGAAACCATACCAATTAGGATGGTTAAATGATAAAGCACAACTACAAGTGACTAGACAATGCAAACTCAAGTTTTCTTTTGGGCCAACATTTGTGGATGACCTTGAGTTAGACATAATTCCTTTGCATATATGTGCAATTGTTTTAGGAAGTACTTACTTGTATGATAGAAAAGCTATCTTCTATAGAGCCGAGAAGAAGTATCTACTTGTTAAGGATGGAATCAAATACTTTGTAAGAGCTCATAAGCTCAAGAATAATTATACTCTCATAAACTCATGGCAGATGAAACGAATGATAAATTCATGTAAACAATTCTTACTAATGGTTGTAAAGGAAAATAAACCTAACAAAACCAATGTATTTGAGGACTATAATGCTAAACAACAATCTGATTTAGAAGAGGTTGTTTCAAAGTATGATATCTTGTTTCAAGAACCTAAAGGTCTACCACCCAAAAAGGAAATAGTGCATGATATCATTTTGCAGCAAGATGCTCCATTGCCTAACATTGGAATGTACAGGTTGTCTGCTTTCGAGAACTCAAAAATCAAGAAGCAGATGCAGGAGTTACTCGAGAAAGGGTTCATCATACCTAACACATCACCATGCGGGTCACCAATCGTCTTGGTGAGAAGGAAATATGGGTCGTGGAGAATGTGCATGGATTACCAAGCATTGAATAAGATAACAATAAAAAATTGCTATCCCCTTCCTGACATAGATGATCTTTTAGATCAATTTAAAGAAGTTGTTTATTTTTCCAAGCTAGACTTGCACAGTGGATACCATCAGGTCAGAGTTGCATAACAAGATGCATGGAAGACTACCTTCAAAACAAAGTAGGGATTGTATGAGTGGCTGGTTATGCCTTTCGACTTAACTAATGCTCCTGCTACTTTCATGAGATTAATGAATGATGTACTCAGACCTTTTCTTGATGACGTTTGATATTTAGCAGAACATTGGAAGAACACTTAAAGCATGTTAAGTAGACACTAGATGTTTTGAAAATAGAAAAACTTCATGTCAAACTCTCAAAATGTGAATTTGGCAAAACATCTTTGAATTATTTGGGACATATAGTAGGGGGTGGTGAATTGAAGATAGATCACTCTAAGGTGGGAGTCAATGTAAACTGGCCCAAACCCAAATCTGCTACAGAAGTTAGAAGCTTCTTAGGAGCAACACAATATTGGAGAAAGTTCATTTATAACTTTTCCTCAATTGCAGCTCCCTTACATGCTTTAACAGGATTGAAGAAGGTGTTTCAGTGGGGAGGCAAACAACAAAAAGCCTTTGACACCTTGAAAGAAAAGATTAGTACAACACCTGTACTAGCACTGCCTGATCTTCAAAGACCATTTCAGATCCAAACAGATGCTAGTGACTATGCCATAGGAGCAGTGTTGAAATAGCACGAGTGTGAAAAATTGGAAACATTACTTAATGGGCAAAGAGACAATAATACATACTCATCACCAACCACTTCAATATCTACACTCCCAAGCTAAGTTGCAGTAATCAAAACACTATAGATGGATGGGTTTCCTACAACATTTTCATTTAGTCATTAGATATAAAAATGGCATACACAATAAAGTTGCAGATATGTTATCTAGACCCATTATAAATGCATCTACTATACTTAAGCATAAATATGTGTTACATGAGAGTTACGTTGAACAATATGCTCAAAGATATAGACTTTAAAGATGTATATGCAACTTTAAGTCAAGGCAGACCAGTAGAAGAATTGGATTATCATGTAAAGGACTAACTCTTATATCATTGTAGGAAGTTATGCATTCCACAAACTAAAAGAGTAAAGATAATTTGACAAGCACACACTTCTATAATATCAAGTCACATTGGGGTAAGTAAAACAGTTGCACAACTGCAAATATTTTGTTATTGGCAAAAAATGAATGAGAGAGTTTCTAGATATGTAAGAGGGTGTACTATGTGTGCAAAAAGTAAGCCTAGCAATAGAAAACTAGGCTTGTACACTCCATTACTGGTTCCTTCTCACCCTTGGGAAAGTGTTTCCATGGATTTTGTTGGAGGACTGCCTAAATCTAGGAAAGGTCATGATTATCTATATGTTGTTGGAGATAGGTTCAGCAAGATATGTATTTTGATACCTTGTAATAAAGAGATTACGGATGAACAAACTGCAAAGATATTCTTTCAACATGTATGGGTTCATTTTGGATTACCCACTTCCATTGTATCTGATAGAGACACCCAACTTGTGGGGAAGTTTTGGTCAAGTCTGTGGGAAATGATGGACAACAAACTGAAGAAAAGCACAGCTTTTCATCCACAAACTGATGGCCAAACAGAAGTAGTTAACAGGACAGTGATCCAGTTACTTTGGGGATATTGCAGCAAGCATCCTAGGCGTTGGGATGAACATTTATGTTATGTGCAGCATCGTTACAATAGAGAAAAACATTCGTCTACACAAATATCTCGTTTTGAGACTTGTTTTGGTTTCACACCAAGGTCTCCTTTGGATTTTGTCTTTGGTAAAGATACCACAGTTGAGGGACACAGTGATGTGGACAGGGCAACTAGGTTCATTGAATAGATCTAAGAGATCCACTAGGCAATACAGGAATAACTGGAAAAGAGCCAAGCCAAATACAAGGCAAGGCATGATAAGCATCGGATGAAACATAGTTCCAAGTTGGTGACCAAGTTTGGATGTATATCAACAAGGACAGGATGCAAGATAAAGGTAAAAAACTAAAACCTATCAGGTATGGACCTTTCAAGATACATGATAAGATTAGTGAGAATGTTTTTCATCTTGATCTACCAGCTTACATGCACATCTACTTAGTCGTGAATGTAGATTTCTTGAGATTGTTTGAACCTTCACTAATTCAGGATCCCAAAGAGCAGAGTCAATTACCCTCTATTGAAGACCTATTACTTGAATATATTAATGAATTGCAGGAAGACATAGTTCTGGATAGGAAGGTGAGAACAACGTGCAAGGGAAATGTTGAGTACCTCAGAGTTGGGCTCAAGGGTTCAAAGCCGAGTAGTGCAAAGTGGATAGAGATTGGACAAATGAGACAATTGTACCCTCACTTAGTCGATGCTTGAAAACAAACTTTTGGTGGTCCAAAAGCTTTTTCAGTGGGAACACTGTGATCTGAATTGGATCCATGAAAAGTATCAAAGTGTTATGATGGTATCAAATTAGGACAAACTTCAAAAACTTGTGAACAAAGAGCCATCGGGAATACCTCTAGACAGTGGCAGTTTGTAGCTAGCAAGGAACGATGAGGACCTCATTCAAAGTGCAATGACCAAGGCCCATGGAGACCGTGCAGGACGCAAACTGGAAGTCATGAAGTCTGGATCGGAAGACGAAGGCCGTTTCTGATGTGCGATCACACTAACTGGCCAAAACCCCTTGAGAAGGAAAAGCCCTGGGCGCTTGGTCGCATGGGAAGCCGGGAAACCGTACGGAAAACGCTAAAGAAAAAGGTGGGTCTCACACTCCAAAATTGGCAGAATATTGAAGGTGCTTTGGGCAGTAAGCGGATTTGCTAGGAGAATGAGTGACTCCACACATTGCATGACACGTGTCTAGTGGATGAGAGAGAAAACTGCCTCTCATCGTGGGCTAAGGGTCGAGCAAGTCAACCATGTGATAAGAGCTAACACCGTAGGATCTAGGGGCTCCAGATCTAGTGACGGAGATTGCGCCCTATGAGAAACTGAATCTGGAGGGAGAAATAAACTGAAACATATAAAAGTTTGAAGTCTGATTTGACCGTTGAGTTGGCGAATGAATCATTTCACAACGTAACAGAAATACTGAACCGTTTGAGGAAGAGTTGGCGCAATTTGTGGGAGGAAAAGTGGCCACTTCCCTGTGAAACGTTACATAGTGGCGATGGCGTAGAGGTAGGGAACTCCAAGCAAACAACAACAGGTGATCTGAAGAGGTGAAAGAGGAAGTGAACAGTCAGAGGATGTCCTCGCTTTAAGCCATGAACATATAGAGAATAGAGGGGAGCGAGAAAGAGAACAGTGAGGAAGAAAGCAAGAGAGAAGAAGCCAATGGGACAGAAAAGACAGAAGCGGATAACAGAGAGCTGAGTTGACCTAAGGTAGCATTGAACAGACAAAAGGCTTGAGGGATTCGAGGAAATCCCTGAGAGGACATCTATCGAGAACTGAGTACCAAATTGGACTCATCCCATTCGGACCAGTTGAGGTCGAGACTTGGAAAGGAAGATTTTGTGCACTCTAGTGGCTTGGGGAATCCAAGAACCACCCTACTAAGTGTCATCTATTTCAGGAGACTCAAATTGAGCTTCTCATTGTAAAAACTCTGCTTTAAAGACACAACAAGAAAATGCCACCACTGAAAGTTGGACTAGAGACGTAGCCCAGGAGGATTGGGTGAACTCGTTATTAATTTATTGTGTTCTTGTATTTTCTTACTATGTATCTCTTACTAGTTTCCATTATCCAGTGTCTATGTATTTTGCAATCTGATCGATCTGTTACCTAAGATAGCATAGAAACATACTAGCACATGATTCTGTAATACCTTCTTTCATTAATTAATTAACTGAGATCACTCACGAGTGATTTTTAGATCACCCGGCCTGTCGGGCAAAGTCTCCTCAAATATCTATCAAAAAGATATCCCGCTAGTCCTTTGAAGTATATCCCAGCCTCTCGGCCAGGGTTTCCTCAAATATCTATTAGAAGGATATCTCACTGGCAGAGGTTGGGGGAAAAGATTTGAGTCGTCACTGCTTTGACATCTAAATGAAATCTATGTTTTTGGTTTTGGTTTTCTACTGAAACTTGGTGTGACAACAGGGAAGAAAGCATTGATCCCGTTGGACAAATCTGGTTGTAGATTCCTAGCTTGACGAGTCACAATTCCTCTAACCAGAAACATATTCCCACTCAACTTAATTTATATATAGTCTGCGGTAGTGAGAATCTTGTTACCTCCAAAACCTACCTAACACCTCATCAGGGAAAGAAATATATGTAGTAGAATACATACACCCATCCCTATATTTGATACCCAAATGCTATCATCTTAGGAATTGCCAATAATGACATTATTGTTAATATGATCTTCAGTTTTAGTGGTTCTCTTAAAATTGTATGGAAAGTTATAATAGTAAATAAATTACCTATGTGGTTCATTAATATTATCCTACCAATTTTCCTAACATCAACCCCCCTCCTAGCCCCCCGCGCGGAATGTTTGATAGTGTTTGTCAATAATTTTTTAAAATTTTGGAAAATGAATATCATTTTATATAGCCTCTCTGAATGAAACATGTACATCCATCAGAAACAAAGAATTGTGTCTCAATTAGTTATGTTTTTCCTCTTTATGAATAAATAACCATAAACTATATCCTTTCTACATATATTGCCAAGTTTCTATGTAGCACCAAAAGCACCCTTAGAGTATTGGCAGCATGTTTGTGGTATTACCTGTTGATGGGGAGCCTAGAGATTGGAGCAAAACGTTCCCAATATGGGGAGAATGCCATCAAGAATGGTGGGTACATGGGCACATTTCAAATGAGCCCCCCATATTTGGGGTAGTTTGGTGAACATTCCCTCAATGTTCCCTATATGTGAATGTTGCCTCTTGTTGAGGAATGTTCCATAGATGTTCCTTTGCAGTGCCTATTAGTCGCCAATTTCTTCCTAGACATTCCCAATGTTCCCTACATGTTCGTTGGAGAATTTCACTTGGTCATTGGATTTTTTTGTCTGTTGTTTTTGTTTAAATCAATGGCTACAAATGTAGTTTTCAGGATTGCCATAACTCTTCAAATAATACTTTAGAGTGTGCTAGCTCAATGGAAGAGTGATTTCCTTACAAGAAGGAGGTTGACGGTTCGAAAGGAGGTTGATGGTTCAATTCCACTTTGCGCTAACATGGATTTATCAACGATTTTGTTGTTTATTTTTAATTAAATGTCTTTTAGATCGATTTATTTCAATGGTGAGATATTTTTTGATTTAGTGTTTTATATTTTCTCTAGAAAGACAAAAGTGATCTTTAAATAAATAAATAAAAAAGATCGAGACAGACAATAGCTAGTATTAAAGACATATTGTCTCTAATCCTAGTGTTGTCTCTAGAGAGACAAAAATAAAATTGTCTGGTAAAAGATAATAATACTTTTGTTAAATATTGTCTTTATAGAGACAAGTTTTTAAAATTATTAAAACAATAATTTTTGAGACACCACAATATTTAAAATAATACACCAATTTTTTTTGTCTCACATTGAAACAATTTACTCAAAAATTATATAAAATATTATTTTAAACCCCTTTATATAATAATGCCAACGGCTATATGACTCCTCCACGACCAAACACAAGAAATTGCCACCGTAAATAGGTGTTCAGACTAAAAAGTATTTGGTAGAAAATCAATAGGTTAACACAGGACTCCTCCACGAAGATGGATAAACCAAGCATTCAAGAAATTGCCACCCTAGATAGGTGTTCAGAGTAAGAATATTCGGTATATAAGTTTATTTTTTCTAAATTATAGAAATTTTAGTAAGATTTTAATTATTCCGTATATAAATTTAAAATTGGTAAATTATAGAAATTTTAGTAAGATTTTGATAAAATTTATTAGAGATTTTTTAGCCCATAAATTTCAAAATTTAAATATCTTAGAGATTATTGATGATATAACTACTACGAGTAGAAATTCCAACTACTTTTACCAATCCAGACCATTGCTCGTCTACGTGGGTAAACAAAATATATTCACCTATCGGCGAAGTAACTCATCAGCACGCCAATAGACGGATTAGATTTTAATTAATCTTATGAACTTACCACCATGTTAATAATGGAAGTAGAATTCAGATACTGGAAGTAGAATTCAGCCAAATCAATCCCAACCTGCGAAGGATTTTACCAAAAATTCCATTCAATGCTAATTAGATTTGATCATTGTTAAGTGCGTTGGTGGCCCACGTGCTGACGAGCTAGTTCTCGATATCCGATAATTATTCTCTGAAGTTGCCACCAACTTATTTAAGATATCAAGTTGCCTGTAAGCTCAAGTGGCTGAATATTGATGTTTCGATACTCCTTAATACTCAAGTCCCTGGTATCCGTTGTATCAAGGAGACAAGTCGGAGTTAACTTAGTTCGTTCTCGTACTATGTATAAATTTATATTTAAAAATTATAAATATTAATAAATATATTAATAAATTTTTTTTAGAATGTGATAAAAGAAAATTAAAAAAAAAATCAGAATGTTGGAGTGTTCCAGTTATTTATTTTTTATAGTGGAAATGAAAATAGCTTCATCAAAAACTCCTCACAAAAATTATCATTATTTTAAAAAAAATCTATCGTATTTTGTTATAATCTTGCCAGACTTTCCATTAATCATCTTTTAATGTAAATTATATGTGGTTTTTGTCGCACATCACATTAGACAATAACATGTTTAATTAGGCTACTTTAGATAAAGATATCATTAACGAAATCATGGGTTACCAAAATAAATTGAATTACCAAAACCCAAATCCCAAAAATCACAAACAATAACCTCAATTTTACTTTATTTGTAAATTTATTAGTTTTTGTTTTTTATAAAATTTACCATGTCACAATATTTATATAACAAATTAACATAAATTGTCATTACAGCATTTCTTTCATCCCTCTGAAAACAATATATAACATGCAAAACCATTAACCACTTTAATACTAGCCATACACATAGAAAACATATACATTATTTTATATTCTAATTAAAGCTAAAGGTTACCTTATAAGATAGAGCATGAAATTCGTATTCATGAAAAATTGCTTTTTCATATTCACAACAAAAAAACACATCGAATATATGATATTTAGATGAACATTAAAATGAAAAGGGTACTTTTAAAAAAAATTCCTAAACAAGTACTAAACCACTGAGAATCAAGAAAATGTTAATTGACAATCAAGCCATTAATACTGCAGTAACCGTAGCATTATACCAAAGTAAATGAAGCATCTATAATGAGACTGAAGACCGCCAAATGGATATATATAAGTTCTATTGAAAAAAAGGAAGCAAGCAGAGAGATACGCTTAAAACCTAACTGTTTTTGAGGATTCCTAGCGTAAGAAAGAGAGAATGGAAGGCTTGAAGCTTGATGAGAGAATTTAACTGAGCCTCTATTAACGCTTCAAAAGCCCTTCAGACTCATTCATATCAGTAGAGTTGGTAAGAAATTGCTGGTCCAGTTGTGGTAGAGATTGATACTCACTAGCAGTGGCAGCGACGGTACCAGAGGCTGTGAAAATCCCTATTGGTTTTGGGTTATCGTCTAGTGATCTGTTCAGGTCTGTTGTCATTGTTCCAAAATGCTTTCCTACATCTTGACAAATGGCGACTAAACGAGATTGTCGAAGACAAAGACGGCGGCAGAGGCGGCGGATGCGGAGACTCTTCATGCGGCTTTCTCTGATTTGCCTGATTTGCCTGGTGGTGGTAATAAGGAGCTGTTGCATATTCTCTTCCAGCAATTGCAGATTTATATTTCTAACAACATTTGTTCTCTCCTGCTGTCGCGATTGCCGATTTGGGTTTCTTATTCTTTGCTTCTGTGTCGGCTGCGCATGCAAGCGAAGCCGGCTATAATGCCGCTGTCGATGTTCCGCTGCTTCGTGATTTCTGTTCCGCGCCTGCCATGGCTGAATGTTGTTGTGAAGATTCAGGCCCGCCATTTGCTCTTCTAAATCCACCATGACTGTGAAAGACGGTTCCTGTTCCATTGTGCACATATGGGCCAAAGTTGATGCTTGCTCCTCCTGTACGAGCTGAGCCTGCCCAGATTTCGCAGAATTATCCCCATCTTATTACTTCTTCCACAAGTCGAATTAACGAACGAACTAATCCGAATATGTGTTCCACTTTGTATGTGTATATATATATATATCGTTCTAATCAAAGATTGACTGCGCATGTACCTCCGCTTTTATTTGTTTATTTTTTTTGCTATTTTTTGACTCACTCATTCAAGCATGATACTTTATCAAATTAACTTAGACCGAATGTTTATCTCCGCCTATGAAAATAAGTTATTTTATTATTTTTTAAAATCTTAATTTTGTCAATCCAGGTTTTTATAACTGACTCACTCATTCAAACATGATACTTTATCGAATTAACTTAGACCGAATGTTTATCTCCGCCTATTAAAATAAGTTATTTTATTATTTTTTAAAATCTTAATTCGCTGCAAGTTGAAGTGTGACTTTATATTTAGATTATTTGTTTTTTTTTGTTTCAACTGACAGTTGACTTTGTGAGTTTATTTGCTTTATTTGTGGGTGGAAGAGTTTAATTCCCTGAACTGAGAGTGCGTAGGTTTTAAGAATTAATATGATTTCTTTTCGCGGTTGTACTGTGTTCTGAAGTTGTATTTTCTCTCACACTGTTCAACTCTGGGAAAATGTAAATTTACATACAGTTTAACTTCCAAAACTAACTTTATTAAAGTTTTATAAATAAATAGTTATATTAAATATTAATATATTTAAATAAAATTTTGAATCTAATTTAATTGTTATCGAAATTTTGATTTTGATTTAATATTATAACTCTTAAAATATTTAGCGAGAATTTAATTCGAGAATTATACGTGTATGTAATTTCGAAAAAGTTTAACTCCAATTTTATATACTAAACATAGAATTTACTAATAATTTATACTAGCATACTAATTAAAATTTTAATAATTGTATAAATAAATATTTACTTATTAATTTAATGTCAACGATTTTATATATACATATTTTGTGAAGTTTAAAAATTTTAGTCATTCACTAAAAATATTAAGTTCAAAAGTTTGACACTAATTTTTATATTTCATAATATAAATAATTAATTTTTTTTTTTTAAGATACACATGGGCAGCAAGAATAATATGAAAGATAATCAGGAGAGTACCAATTTTATTAACAAATGATTTACATTTATAATACAATATGTGACCGTTGGGTTTCACATCCCAAGGTCTCTTGGACTACTTTGTCTCCACACTAACCCATTGAGGATTAGGTGTCCAACACTCCCCTCCTTAATCCGAAGGGTTATGTATGAGTCCAAGAAGAAAGCTGTAATACAAAATGTGCAAAAATGCATGGCAGCACTAGGCTGAATGTGCTCTCTGAAATGTTAGTATAAAGGGTGATGGTTTAAAGATGACCACCAACACTGGAACGCTTAGTGCAGTTCCCGGAACTCCTCCAAAACTAGAAAGAAGCTAAAGCCTTCTGTTAGAGGAAGTGCTCCTATTGTTTTGAAGAGGGAAACCTTACCCTTATAAAGGGAGGTCTCACCCCGCATAAAAGGGAGAACTTCAACCTGAAAAGGGAAGTCTCAACTTGTGATGGTTTAAGGATGACCAACAACTCTAGAATGCTTAATGCAATTCCTGGAACTCTTCCAAATCTGGCAAGAAGTTGGTGTCTTCTGCTAGAGGAAGTGTTCTTAATTTTGTTCTTAGAATTCTTCCGAAACTGGCAAGAAGCTGAAGTCTTCTGCTAGAGGAAGTGTCCAAGATTGCCAACTGAAGGCATTTTCACGGGCATCTTTGTCTTTGGCTACAACTTTGATACTGGTGTGGCAGGTTGTGGCTCAGGCTCGCTTGATGTGGCTTTGAAGCTTGTAGATGACCATCATTTCCCCCCTGTCAGATACAAGGTGAGATGATGGACAAAACTCAACTGCAAGACTGTTCAATACTCTGGAACAAGTTCTGACATGTGTTTGGAATATCTTCTTGGCTGTTGATGCCCATTGCCAAGAAGCGATCCATCCAAGATGAATCTTTGTTCTTGGAGGATGTTTGTTTGTGAAGCATCTGTGTGAAGAATGGGTGGTTTTATGACAATGCTTACATGGATGAAGATCAAAATAGTGATCTTTCAAATGGCCAACTCGGTCATAGTGTTGGCATTTCATGATCTATTGTTGTTGTTATTGCGGTGGAAGAGGAGTAGAATCTGGAACAACTGGAGGTGAACTGCCATGAATAAATCCAGCACTCTGAAACTGAATGGGCTTTGCATAGTCTGGAATATGAAAGGAAAAGTCCTTGTCATATCCAAGACCAGTTCTGTGCTTGTTGTGGACAAGCTGTTCCTAAGGTATGATGATGGGCTTGGGAAGTGCAGAATGAGTTTTTGCATCTGCATGTACAACTGCTGCTTTATTGGATACTAAATCTGCTTTATTGACTTGCTTCTGATGGGTTGCAGTCTCAATGTTCTGAACAGAAACATGTCCAGAATGATGATTCCTCGGTTTTAATTCTTCTTGCTGAAGCTGAGATTCAAGTTGTAAAAAGTCAATCTTTTCATGTACATCTTGTAAACAACTATGAATATCGGTGAGAAAATCCTTGCTGATTTTGACTGTATTATCCATAGTAGAGAGTATTAGATTGTCCACTAACTCTAATATTGCACCAATTGGAGCCATTTTTAACCTCAAAAAATAGTAAAACAATGAGGAAAAGATGGACACCAGTTGCTCTTTTATATAAACTTATGGCAACAACTTCAAATCAATCAGCTTGCAATAGATTCAACACACAAAGAATTGTGATATTCGGAAAACAAACTCCTCATTGAAAAATGAATTTTCTTCAATTCACCTGAGAATTTAACTTCCAACAAAGCTACAAGCAATTTAGGCCTCAAAATGATATTTTCCTGTACCAGCCTTGAATCCAAGGGAACTTGTCCTGGAAAGAACTTCAATCTAGTTCAATAACAATCTCTAATATGAACAACCTTTAAGAAAATACACCAATTCGATCTACAAAGGATAGTATTGGCTTGAAACAATTTCCACTAAACTCCTAAATAATGCCAAATTGCTGCAACTTTAAAGAATATAAACAGTCCCCAATTCTTATGAAAATTGAACTCTGTCATTCCCAAAAATCCCCTAGCATAATCACTTTCAAAGCAGAAATGATGGCTATCAAAAGGCAATACCCTTATATATATATTGTTTAAAACTTTTCTTAGTCCCTTAAACACTTATAGTTCTAGCTTTATTCTTTAATGAACCATTTTTTGGAAATGACTTGTTTCATCATTATCATTGATTTAAAAAGTGTTGGGTTAACGTCAATGGTTTTTCCTGAATACAAAGCCTTATGGTTTTTTTTTTATGTTTACTTGAGAAACATAGGATATTAGGAATCATATATGGCTTTCCTTTTTCTTTGGGTATTCCACATATTTTGTGTAATTATCAATACTCTTTTATATATCTAATAGTTTAAGGAAAATAAATTAATTTCTAGTTCACTTTCATACATGACTTGAGCTTCTTCGCTTTTTAGAGAATCCACAATTTATCTTGTATGGAATAATGACCTATGCTCTAGCTTCCTATGTGTTCATTGTAGGGGATCTATTTTCATTGGAACAAAATTCATTTAATGAAATTATACTTTTGAGGGAAAGGCTAAAGGAGGAATACATGAAAATATTGGAGGATGAGAGACTCTTTAGTGTATTATCATTTTTGAAGTTGAAATCCTTTGATGATACTTATATTGTAACATGTTATACTAAGTAATGAACATTTTTCTTTGTGGGCTATATTTTTGAACTCGAAAATTGTGGCTATATAATGACCTTGTGTTAATTTATTTTTTTATCATATAGGAAATTAACTTTCATTACATATTTTGTCTTTTAGTCAATCCCATTGCGCATTTTGTGTAATTTCAAAAAATTGAGTGTTTATCAAAAATTGTTAGAGTTTTGATTGAAGAAGAAAACAAAATAGTTACTATAATAGTTACACACCAAGGAGTCGAAATAACATATAGATGGTGATGAACCACCAAATCCTAAAGATGTTGGTTTATTTGAAGCGAAGTAATTGTATAATTGTTATTCTATTAGAGAATAAATGCATAAGAAGGAAAAATAACTTGGTGTAAAGATTGAATGAAGGATTCACGAATAATTTACAAGATTTTATAATTAAGTGAATGATTCACTAATATTTTACAAGATTTTACAATTCACAGTAAATTAGGGGTTATATGGGTTATGCGACATATTAGTTTCTTGGCATTCACAATGACTTTTTGGTTAAAGGAAACATATTCTATTAGATATTATAGTGGGCATAGTGGTCAAAGGTTACATTAAAGAAGGGAAACAATTAGGAGCAATTAATATATAGTGCAATGAATAGGAATATCTAATAATAAATTTATTAGAATTAGTGAATTTAAAGATACATATATTAATATATGTATTTTAAAATCAAAATGTTATTGGGAAACCGAGTGGATGCTTCTGTATATTTTCCTTCATTGTTGTAATCTCACAACTACTAGATTGTAGCTAAACAATCCCTCAAAGATTTAGTAATTACAGTTCTTCAAAGAGCTAGAATTTCACAATACTCTTAAAAATATTGAAAAAAATAGGTATCGTTCAAATTTTTCTAATTTAAAACCATTTTGAAAAAATATAAATTAATTATTTTTTTTATTAAAAAAAAACCATTTATCTATATGAATATTCTATTTATTGGAGGAAAAAAATAATTAATCCATATGAATTTTAATGGAGTAGTCTACCTAGGCGGAGGAATGGCCCGTTTTCTGTCACCGACCGAAAAATCGTCTGGCTCCGGCCACCGGCAATCCCTCCACCCTCCGCCACCCTCGCCTAGCTCCGCCACCCTTGCCTATCTCCGCCACCCTCCCCTGGTATTTCTGATTGGAGTAGTCTACCTAGGCGGAGGAATGGCCCGTTTTCCATCACCGGCTGGAAAATCGTCTAGCTCCGACCACTCGCAATGCCTCCGCCCTTCGCCACCCTCTTTCTCTGCCACCCTCCCCTGGCATTTCTGATTTTATCCTGACATTCCTGACAAAATCGTCGATCGTAGCTGGAGGCCTGGCATTTCTGATTTTATCCTGACAAAATTGCCGATCGCAGCTGGAATCCCCTGACAGATCGGGGACGAGCTTGAATTGCAGCCACAAAAATTTTATTGCTGGTTCCAATTTGAATTGAGAAAATGGTCACCCACGGGCTGCTCTCCAATTCGACTTGGCACTTCTCTGCAATTCTGCTTTGCAGCTCCAAACCCAGGGTTTTTATTTGGAAAATTATTTTCTCACATAGACAGACTGTGTAATGGCGATTTCGAAGACGACAGTAGCTGTGGGTATTGAGAAATGGATGGAAATGGCTCCTTGCCGGAAGGAATATATGGGGAGACGACGACCATAGGGTGAGAGAAGGTTGCCCCCTATCGCAGAAGACCGGAGTCTCAACAATGGCGAGCTCATGGATGGCCTTTATCCTGCCTTTCCAACCATCTCTGACTCCCGAGCGAAGGGTGACAATGAAAGATTTGCGCTGGAAGAATCTTAAAGTTCTTTCTTTGACCAGGTAATTGTTCTTGCAGTTTTGCAAATCAGAGTGTGGTCTATGGGAATCGATACGTGTTTTGGACACTCCAGCGGTAACCAACGAAATCTTTTATGTGCCTGTGAAAATTTTGTTGCAATTTTTCTAACAGGGTGTCATCTATGGGAATCGATATGCGTTTTGGACACTCCAGCAGTAACCAAGGAAATATTTTCTGTGCCGAGGAAAATTTTCTCGCAGTTTTTCTAATCAGGGTGTCGTCTATGGGAATCGATATGTGTTTTGGACACTCCAGCGGTAACCAACGAAATATTTTATGTGCCCGGGGAAATTTTTTTGCAGTTTTTCTAATCAGGGTAACGTGTTTTGGACACTCCAGCGGTAACCAATGAAATCTTTTATGTGCTTGCGAAAATTTTGTTGCAGTTTTTCTAATCACGGTGTCGTCTATGGGAATCGATACGTGTTTTGGACACTCCAGCAGTAACCAAGGAAATATTTTCTGTCCCCAGGAAAATTTTCTCGCAGTTTTTCTAATCAAGGTGTCATCTATGGGAATCGATACGTGTTTTGGACACTCCAGCGGTAACCAACGAAATCTTTTCTATGCCCGAGGAAATTTTCTTGCAGTTTTTCTAGTCAGGGTGTCATCTATGGGAATCGATACGTGTTCTGGACGCGCCAACTAGAACAAACATAATCTTGAATTTAGATAACTCATTGAGACTCAAATTCATTTGAAAATATATTCATTATTTTCGCGAATCTGGGTTTTTCCACTGCTCACTGGCATTATTTTGAAATTTTTATTAAGAGATATGTATGAAGTAGCAATACCACTCAAAAACCAATGCATTTTTCTTCCATTCTTGGAAATAGTTTTATAAATATTTTGGTAAAAAACCAATGCATTTTTCTTCCATTCTTGGAAATAGTTTTATAAATATTTTGGTAAAATATGTTTTGAATACCTGTATAGCAGGCTTCATAATTGGTCATGAGGATGTTTAGAACTCGAAGGTGTTAAAGGTTTTATGTAAATTAGCTTGATTGGTTTGGTTTATTTGGTTGATTTTGTATTTGGAAATAAAGGTTATTTATTGTTTTATATTTATATTTATAAATATTTTTAACTTGACATTTTTTTAAAGTTTTAGTAAATAGATCCTTCAAAGAGGAATTCACCTCAAGTTTGGGTGTAGGTTACCGTTTAGCCTCCTCTCGAATGTAGGTTTGAATGATCTAAGAGGCGTTTGCACTATCCATTGCAACAGATGAGAACACCAATGTCTAAGCCAAAAAATTCATTGACATGAGTTAATATGTAGATTCAACAAATTTTGGACAAAAAAAATAGATATCAAAATCAATGGATTTCTATGACCTAGATGTTGGTAGTCTAAGAAGAAACATTCATCTATCCCTATGTTAAAGTGATTTGTAAACTATTGCAGACATTTCACTCGACAAAGTGTCACAACAAATCTGATGAAATTATACTTAAAATCCAAAATTTACACTATGAAGGATAATTTCTCTTTAAATCTTTGGATTCATTAATTCTTGTGTTATGTTTATGCATGCAATAGATAAAAAATAACAAAATAAAACTCATAACCCACAATTGACACAACATATAACTTGAGAACCAATTTCAAGAAAAAACTCAATTGGAAGGTGATGCCACTTTGCTCTTTTTCTTTGAATGGAAATAGATGCAATTACAAAGAAGTAAGGTTTGTGGCTTATGGACTGCTACAGTGCACATAGGCTACTCTAATCCAAATTTCCTGGGAATGGTTAATCCACCTCATTTCGACAACACATGTTATTTGCCAAATAAATATACAGCTATTGCATTTATGGAATTTATTTCATAAGATTGATAATTGTTTCGTGAGGGAAGTAGTCTTGGCATGACAATTATGGGCTATTTATAGATTGTTTGTATATTTGTAGTTGATTTCATCACGTAAGTTGAAAAACATGAAATTGTTTCCCGGCTGTTGAGTTGTAACCTCAATATTTTTTTTCTCGTATTACAATGCACAATAATATTGTACGTTTTTCTTCTTCAGATTTAGCAATATCTTTTCAGTTGATGGTATCATATATTTCAAATTTAAATATTATGTGCAAAGAGTGACGATTCTGGTAATTTGATTCTTGTTGAGGAATGAAAACAACCGTCGTTCGTTCTTTGATTTCATTGCGCACCGGATTTCAACATGCGACTTTCATTTTTTTTAATGTATGTCAACAAATTTGTATATGTTTCTTCGATCATCCAGCTTCCAATTCCAAGAACATTTGCTCTCCCATGAAGCAGCCGAATACTGTTTTATTGCTGATCTTAAATTCGGAAATAGCGTAGCATCAAGAGCAATTAGATGTTTGCTGTCCTAGGATTCAACTCTCGCTCATTCATATCCTAGGAAATGGGGAAATTTATGTGAATTGGTTAAAAGTTTTTCTATGCATTTTACAAATTTCATTATGGTATTGTTATTTTTATCTCTGGAGTGCATATTGATTTCTAAAATATTCTATAATTTAATAATGAAAAATAAAATTCCTAACCACTAATCAAATCAATTATTTAACCTCATCAAATTCAAAGAATCTGCAATTAACCTAGGTTCAACCCAATTCAACCCAATGTCATGACCGAATGCAATGCAAGTTAGATTGCCGGAGCATGAATAAACCGATTAACCAATCTCTATAGATGGTATTCAAGGTTGTTTATTTTTATATGCAATGACAAGGGGAAAATGTTCTTAAATAAATAGAAGAAAAAATTGCACTTAACTCACAGTGCACATTTTGGCTTTTTGTCAAAAACCTACAGTGAATTGTATTTTGCCTTTTGGGGGCAAAAACAAACACTGCTTTTTGGGAGAACACCAATATTGCATTTTAGGCGGGCTAGGAGATAATCAATAATGCGTTTCAGGTTTAGAACAGTTCATTTCTCTTTATAAAAATATTTTTATTAAATAATTATCAAAATTGCATTTCAGTTTTTAAAACAATTGATTCGGCTTCTTAAAACTATTTTTAAAGAATAATTATTATTTATATTTTTTTGTTTAATCAAAATTTTATTAACTATTTTTTATCATCTTAATAAAATATATAAGATTTAAAAGGTGTATTTTCACAAAATAATAAATAAAAATAAAAATAAAAATTATAATATGTAACCAACCTAAAATGTATATATTATTTTTATATAATATAATATATAATATATATATTATATATATAATATATAATTATATTCAAAAATTAATTGTAAGTATTTATTACATGTCTGATTAAATTTTATATTTAATAAATATTTATTTCATTTAATTTTGATAAATTTGTTATATGCAATTTGTTCTTAGCTTCCTAATTGCACATAAGCCACAAACCTTACTTCTTGTAATTGCATCCATTTTCATTCAAAGAGAAAGAGCAAAGTGGCCTCACCTTCCAATTGAGTTTTTTCTTGAAATGGGTTCTCAAGTTATATGTTGTGTCAATTGTGGGTTATGAGTTTTATTTTGTTATTTTTTTATCTATTGCATGCATAAACATAACACAAGAATTAATGAATCCAAAGATTTAAAGAGAAATTATCCTTCATAGTGTAAATTTTGGATTTTAAGTATAATTTCATCAGATTTGTTGTGACGATTTGTCGAGTGAAATGTCTGCAATAGTTTACAAATCACTTTAACATAGGGATAGATGCATGTTTCTTCTTAGAGTACCAACATCTAGGTCATAGAAATCCATTGATTTTGATATTGGTGTTCTCATCTGTTGCAATGGATAGTGCAAAGGCCTCTTAGATCATTCAAACTTGAATTCGAGAGGAGTTCAAACGGTAACCTACACCCAAACTTGAGGTGAATTCCTCTTTGAAGGATCTATTTACTAAAACTTTAAAAAATGTCAAGTTAAGAATATTTATAAATATAGATATAAAACAATAAATAACCTTTATTTCCAAATACAAAATCAACCAAATAAACCAAACCAATCAAGCTAATTTGCATAAAACCTTTAACACCTTCGAGTTTTAAACATCCTCATGACCAATTATGAAACCTGCTATACAGGTATTCAGAACATATTTTACCAAAATATTTATAAAACTATTTCCAAGAATGGAAGGAAAATGGATTGGTTTTTGAATGGTACTACTACTTCATACATATATCTTAATAAAAATTTCAAAATAATGCCAGTGAGCAGTGGAAAAACCCAGATTCGGGAAAATAATGAATATATTTTCAAATGAATTTGAGTCTCAATGAGTTATCTAAATTCAAGGTTATGTTTGTTCTAGTTGGCGTGTCCAGAACACATATTGATTCCCATAGACGACACCCTGATTAGAAAAACTGCAAGAAAATTTGCCCGGGCACATAAAAGATTTCGTTGGTTACCGCTGGAGTGTCCAAAACACATATCGATTCCCATAGATGACACCTTGATTAGAAAAACTGCGAGAAAATTTTCCTGGGCACAGAAAAGATTTCCTTGGTTACCGCTGGAGTGTCCAAAACACGTATCGATTCCCATAGACGACACCCTGATTAGAAAAACTGCAACAAAATTTTCGCAGGCACATAAAAGATTTCGTTGGTTACCACTGGAGTGTCCAAAACACGTTACCCTGATTAGAAAAACTGCAAAAAAATTTCCTCGGGCACAAAAAATATTTCGTTGGTTACCGCTGGAGTGTCCAAAACACGTATCAATTCCCATAGACGACACCCTGATTAGAAAAACTGCGAGAAAATTTTCCTCGCCACAGAAAAGATTTCCTTGGTTACCGCTGGAGTGTCCAAAACACGTATCGATTCCCATAGACGACACCCTGAGTAGAAAAATTGCAACAAAATTTTCGCAGGCACATAAAAGATTTCGCTGGTTACCGCTGGAGTGTCCAAAACATGTATTGATTCCCATAGACCACACTCTGATTTGCAAAAATGCAAGAAAAATTACCTGGTCAAAGAAAGAACTTTAAGATTTTTCCAGCGCAAATCTTTCATTGTCGCCCTTCGCTCACGAGTCAGAGACGGTTGGAAAGGCAGGATAAAGGCCATCCATGAGCTCCCCATTGCTGAGACTCTGGTCTTCTGCGATAGGGGGCAACCTTCTCTCACCCGATGGTCGCCGTCTCCCCATGTATTCCTTCCAGCAAGGAGCGATTTCCATCCATTTCTCAATACCCACAGCTACCGTCGTCTTCGAAATCGCCATTACACAGTCTGTCTATGTGAGAAAATAAATTTCCAAATAAAAACCTTGGGTTTGGAGCTGCAAAGCAGAATTGCAGAGCAGCGCCGAGTCGAATTGGAGAGCAGCCCACGGGTGACCATTTTCTCAATTCAAATTGGAACCGACATAAAATTTCCGCGACTGCAATTCCAGCTCATCCCCGATCTATCAGGGGATTCCTGCTGCGATGGGCAATTTTGTGAGGACAAAATCAGAAATGTCAGGCCTCCAGCTGTGATCGGCGATTTTGTCAAGAATGTCAGGATAAAATCAGAAATGCCAGGGGAGGGTGGCAGAGAAAGAGGGTGGCGGAGGGCAGAGGGATTGCCGGTGGCCGGAGCCGGACGATTTTCTGGTCGGTGATAGAAAACGGGCCATTCCTCCACCTAGGTAGATATTTTTTCAATAAAAACACCCATCTTTAAATTTTATTTTATCAATTTTACTAGATAAGAAAAAAACACTTATTATAATTGAACTGCTTATTCATAATTTTCTGAATTCATCGTCATTACTAGAGAGTTTATTTGGAAGTTGAGTATTTGGAAGTTGCGTATACAATGTTCCAGAAGACGTTATATAGAGATTCACATTCTCAATTTAAAAATTGACTTTGTGCATTTTCTGTGCATTTTAATGAAAGCAATTCAATATTTTTTTTTTAATTTATATTTTGTTATTTTAAATTTAATTGTCTTTTTATTATTTCCAAATTATTAGAAAATGTAATTTCGATTTTTCCAATTAGCTAATTATGAATTAAGTATATCACATGTTCTTTCAACGTTCTTTCTCCAGTAAGAAGGCATAGAAATCATAACAGCAACTTGGAAGTTGTTGAAGCGTTGAAGCGAATTTAAACACGCATGCCAGTATTGCGTGAGTGTGTGATAGATAATGTGAGTAGTGGATGCTTGGTGTTGATCCAACATTGAAATCAATTTATTCCAGGTAGTGTCCAGCCAATGTTGAAACGAATTTATGCGTAGTGGGCGCCTGTGTTTGTTATAATCTCTGACAAGAAGCTGCATATTCCACTACGACAATGCCTGATGTGTTATATTCCTTGACAAAAGCATATTCTCTGAAAAGAAATCCACGTATTCCACTTGAACATTTTCCATGAATTATATTCCCTGACAACAGCATATTCTCTAACAAAAGCCTGATCAAGTTTGTTATATTCTCTGACAAAAGTATACTCTAACAAAAGCAGCATATTACACTCGGGCACTTGTCAGAGCAGAACAAAAGCACTGCTGTATGTATGGTACTAATGGTCCAATTTGACATAATTCCTGACAAGAAAAAATAACCTATCACATTGGATAATGTCCACTTGTGTTTATATTATGGAAACCATGAACGGTCCAATCTGTTATATTTTCTGACAAAGAAACAACTTATCAAATTTTATAATCGCTATTTGTGTTTATATTATGGAAATTATGGAAATGGGGAGTCACGCTCTAGTAATGACCATTCGTCTTTATATTATGGAAACCATGAAAACTTAGAGTCGATGAAACCTTGAAAGAGTGTGGGAAGTACATATATCATATAGGGTTGAGAATATTGGTGGAGAAATAGCTATATATATATATATATATATATATATATATATATATCAATCAGTTCTTGTTATTTTTTAGTGTGTTTGGATGTGTGGTTGGTTTGAGTCTGAGTATTTCTGGATCCATCTGTGTGTGTCAGTTATGTCCTATTTATGTGTGGATAGAGGACGAGAGAATTTACAATGGCCATATGTGTGTGTGAGTCAATCATGTCTTGTCTGTGTGTGGATAGATCAATGACCATGTGCATGGGTGGCATGGTATTTTGTTTATATGATATGATTTTAAGCTCTGCCATGGCATCAAATTCAATCTATATATCATTTGTTTTTGTGAATTTAATTTCAAAGGTTGCATGTTTAAGTACATGTTCTTTTCTTGGTAATGTATGCATATCATCCTAGGTTGCTGGAGGATGGTAATGTTGATTTCTTGGATGAGCTCAATGGAGAAAAGAGGAGAGATGAGACATCAATATGATGCAAACCCTTAAACATCCTTTGCAAGAAAAAATTGAGCTACGTGTAATACTTTCCATTCTCATTCAATAGTTTACCCACAATGGCTCCATGAATTTGCGAAGAATCTACCATGTTGACTAAATTTAATATTTTATTAATAATGCTTGTCACAAACATTTTTAATAATTCAACTACTTGTTTAATCTAGTATATTAGATTTCCAATAAACTAGATGAGTTTAATCGGTTTTTAAGTGCTCATCATATCTTTATCTAATTAACTCTTTTATTATTCTCTATCCATATTCAATTATATTTTTATTGGTTTCATGCTAGTTTAAACAATCCATCACGTTTAACCGGCTTATTTTTGCTTGTCGAATTAAAGTTGTTTTCATTTCCATCAACTTAACCACATTATTTTATTGATTGATTGACTCGCCACACAATTTTTTCCATGAATTTAGCTAAACACAAATTTCTCCATCAATTTATTTGGCCTGCATTTGTCAAAACATAAAGCTTACGTTTATTCCTAATTTAACTCTCCTCTACAATACAACTTAATTGCAATTTTCACCTTGACTATTTATTAGATTTAATTTTATAAATTTAAAAGCTAATTACAATACAACTTAATTACAATTTTCATCTTGACTATTATTATTAGATTTAGTTTTATAAAGCTAATTACAAGATATGTAATACTATTAAGGTACATATCAAATTATTGTTGTAATATATTAAACGAGCCATATCAAATCTTGTCTATTAGAAACTGATATCTTCCTTTTCTGTATAGTCTGATTGTATAAATCTTTTTGTATATATAAACTCACTTAAATTCAACTAAATCTGTTGGTAATACTCAAAGTTAAATCATGTTGTAGAGTATGAGCCAATATACATAAATCTCATTGTACGTGATTCTATATGTGAGAAGGATGTAAAATCTCTCATTGAGAGTAAGATGAAGCAATTCTTTACACTGGAAGGACATCTTTTCTCCCATAATTCTTGTGATGCATAATATTTATGGATAATTCCTTTTGCAACTATGGATAGCATTTATGGATAATTTTGTTCGCACATTTGAAATACTGAGCACTTGTTTCCAAGTCTTATTTATAATCATTTTTATGCAACTATCGATGACATTTATTTACACTTTTATTGGACCATTATACTATTGTTCACACATTTGAAATTTTGAACAATTTCTTATCAATATTGGTCTCTCCTCACTGCAAATCACAGTCTCTCCTCACCCATCTCTAGGCAATTAAGTTTTGTTTTGAGATATAAACACAAATAACAACAAAAGCTAAATGGTTACAATTTCATTCTATTCTAGTATAATGGTGATCAATTAGTTGAAGAAAACAATACATGTGAGTATGATGGTGATAAATTAGTTGAAATAGAGTGCTACAGGTACATTGTCCTAATGCACCATTAGATTAGAAATGCCTCTTAACAGGGAAGGTATGGAAGACAATGACCAACTGGCATATGCAGACAGTACTGGTGTTTTTGCAATTTTTTATTTTGGCCACCTTAACTCGATTTGCTATAATGACAACGAAGCTATTCTAAATTAAATTTGAGATCACATAATTAATTATTTATATTGATTTTTTTCTTTAATGTAGATCATTTGTTCTATTAACATTTATGTATTGGTATGTGAATTATCATCATAAATAAATATGAAAATATGTAAATACCGTAAGTAGTATAAATAAAGAGAATGAAAGGATATGGAATTATTTATTCTTTTATGTTTTTCTTGGGAAAATGAGGAGGAGGAGAGGATGAGGTGGGGGAATAAATATGAAAATATATAAGTACTATAAATAAAGACAATTAAGTGGTATGTAATTATTTTTTCTTTTTATGTTTTTCATAGTAGGATGAGGTGGAGGAGAAGGCAGAGAGGAGGTGGAGGGGGAGGTGGCATGGGCATTTGGGGGGCGAGGAGAAGGTCGAAGTGGTGAGGGGGAGGAGAAGGAAGAGGTAGAGGAGGAGGCAGAGGAGGCCAAGGCGGAGGAGGAGGAGGGAGTGGAGAGGAGGTGCAAGACGTGAAGGGGGAGGGATAGGAGGTTCCAAGGGAGGAGGGGAAGTAGGAAGAGGGGGAGGGGAAGGAGCAGGAGTAGAAGGGGAAAGAGGTGGGGTGAGAAGTGGAGGTGGAGGCACGAGGAGGTAGAGCGGGTGAGAGGAGCCGAAAGAGGAGGAGGATAGTGAGAGGGAGGCGTGTGAGGGTGGTTGTTGAGGCAAAGGTTGGGGGATGTGGGGAGGTGAAGGTAAGGAGGAGGATGAGGACAGGGGGCGAAGGCGGAGGCAATGGAGGGATAGGGGGAAAAGGTGGAAGAGGTATAGGGGGAAGAGGCGAGGTAGGAGGGGGAAATGGTGGAGGCAGAGGAGGGGGAGGAGGAAGAGCCGGAGGTGGAGGAAGAGCTAGAGGTGGAGACAAGGGAGAGGGAAGAGGTGGAGGGGGAGCGAGAGGAGCAATAGGAACTGGGTTCCCACACATGACTAAAATGAAGGGACAAGGGAACATCATGCAAACAAGCCACACAAACGTGCACAATTCCCACCCCGAGTCACAATTTAAAATTTTCGACATGGGCACGTGTGTCCGGACACACCCTCACATGACACGACCCAATCCACCCAAACAAGTTTACATGGGCATCATGACGCGAAATCACAACTCAATTGAATGAGTTTGCTTGGGCGCCCTCACATGACATGACCTGACCTGCGTGAATGAGTATATATGGGTGCCAACACACAACTGGAATAAAGGAAGATAGAAGCATTAAGAAAACAGAACACATGAACATGCACAAAGCCCACTGTTGGTCACAACCTAGCATTTTTTACATGAGCACATGTGCTCGAGCACACCCTCATATGACACGACCTAACCTTCCCAAATGAGTTTACATGGGCGCCCTCACGTGACATGACCCAACAAGAGATAATGAGTTTACCTGGGTGCCCTCACACGACACAAATCAACCCACCCAAAAGATTTTACGTGGGTGCCCCCACATGACCATACCGACAGCATAAGGGAGCACCAGGAAAATGGGTTGCACAAATGTATACAAGGCCCACCCAGATTCACAACTTAGCATGTTCAACTAATCTTCTGCTGCGACCTCGTACAAAACCTTCTGGTGGTTTCATATATATCTCTTCGTTCAAATAACCATGTAGAAAAGTTGTTTTAACATCTAACTGTTCTAACTCAAGATTAAGCAACGCAGTTAGTGCCAACACAGTACGAATAGAAACAAGTTTTACAACTAGAGAAAAAATCTCATGAAAGTCTATACCTTCAACCTGAGAATATCCTTTTGCTACCAATCTCGCCTTATACCTTTCGATACTTCCATCAACTTTCCGTTTCAGCTTGAAGACCCATTTGAATCCAACAACACTTCTCCCTTCAAGAAGCTCTACAAGGTCCCAGGTATTGTTCTTGGCTAAGGAGTCCATTTTTTCTTCCATATCCGCTTTCCATTTTTCGCTATCTGTATCATCTACTACATCCTGATAACAAGAAGGTTCCCCATCTTCAGTAATCAAAGCAAAAGATGAAGCAGAATCTTCATACCTTTTGGGAATTTTCCTTTCCCTTGTAGACCTTCTTAGAGCGACTGGTTGTTGAATTGGTTCAGAAACTTGCACTAGTTCAGAAGCTTCAACAGCTTCCTTTGTGTCATCAACACCTTTTTCTCCAGAGGTTTCTCCTTCCTTTCGACTGTCACCAAAAAGTCTAGCCTCCAACTGAACTCGTTGATTTGGCGATACCTGTTCCTGTTCAATTCTTTCAACAGTTGATTTTAAAAGAGAGGATTCATCAAATGTTACATCTCTACTAATGACTATCTTCCGCAATGTAGGATCCCACAACCTATATCCTTTCACTGCATAGTCATACCCAACAAAGACATAACATTTCGACTTTGGATATAATTTTGAACGCTGATTTTTCAGAATGAGAGAATAAGCATCACAACCAAATATCCTCAAATGTGAATAGTCACAAGACTGACCTGTCCAAACTTCTTCAGGAATTTTACAATCAATTGCTACTGAAGCTGATCTGTTAACTAAATAACAAGCAGTAGATACTGCTTCTACCCACAACTCCTTTTGCAAGTTAGCATTGTTGATCATGCTTCTGGCTCTTTCCATAAGAGTCTGATTCATATGCTCAGCAACACCATTTTACTGAGGAGTATAAACAACAATTTTGTGTTTAAAAATTCCCTCATCCTTATAGTATTGTTCAAATTCAACTGAAGTGAACTCACCACCATTTTCAGTTCTTAAGCATTTAATAGATTTGCCTGTTCTTTTCTCTACCATTACTTTAAATTGTTTAAAGACATTTAATACATCAGCTTTCCTTTTTAGTATATAGACCCAAACTTTACCGGAGTAATCATCAATAAACGTTAAAAAATACAGTGCACCTCCATATGACACAACAGGGGATGGCCCCCACAGATCAGAATGAATATAGTCTAAAACATCTTTACTATTATGATATCCAACTTTAAATCTCTGTTTACACAGCTTTCCATACACACAATGTTTACAGAAATCTAACTTCAAGGATTTCAGACCGGAAAGAGATTTACATTTCATCAGTATCTGAAGACCTTTCTCGCTCATATGACCCAATCGCTGATGCCATAGACGAGTACCTACTTCTTCCTTTTCTGACACAACCGCTACTTCACTGATCTGAGTACTTCCTTTTAACCTGTAAAGATTTTTGACCTTTTCTACCTTCATAACCACAAGGGTTCCTTTAAAGACTTTCAAGATGCCATCCTGACCTGTAAACTTATAACCATCTGAATCCAACGCTCCCAAAGAAATCAAAATTTTCTTCAAATCAGGTACCTGTCTAACACTAGTTAATGTTCTAACTGTGTTATCATACATCTTAATCCTGATATATCATATCCCAACAGTCTGACATGACACATTGTTACCTATAAACACAGAACTACCATTTACATTTTCATACGAGGTAAACCAATTTCTATGTGGGCACATGTAATTCGAAGCACCAGAGTCTAATAGCCAGCTATCTAAACCCTGAGAGACATTACATTCAGGTGAAGCTTCATCTATCATACATAATTCTTCAGCAGATAAAACTTCGTCTATCATACTTGAATCGACCTGATTCGCTTCGTTCTTCGGGTTTTCAGATTCCTTTCGTTTCCAACAGTCCTTCTTCAAGTGTCCAATTTTATTGTAGTTCCAACATTTTTCCTTACACATCTTTCCCTTTGATTTCGATCTGGAAGACCCCCTTGGTTTTTCTCCTCTTTCCTTTGAGCATCCTCTAGCTACCATGGCTTTTGATGCAACTATTTCAGTGCTAGATTTCCTTCGTACTTCTTCAAACAGAAGAGCTCCCACGATTGATTCAAACTTCAAAGAATCAACAGTGCTCAAGCTGATTGAAGTTATGAAGTTATCCCATGATTCAGGCAGAGAACACAGCAAAGTTATGGCTTTATCTTCTTCCTGTATTTTAACTTCCATATCTGTTAATTGACATATTAGTGTATTAAAAACATTCAAATGTTCTGCAACGTTTGAACCTTCTTTCATTTTAAGACTATATAACTGTCTTTTCAGATAAATTTTGTTGGTTAATGATTTTTTCATATAGAGTTTTTCAAGTTTTTCCAACAATCCTGACGGCGTAGTCTCTTCAACAATGTTGAAGAGAACTTCATCTGCTAGGAATAACTAGATGGTACTAAGAGCTCGGGCATCCAAGTCCTCTGAGTCTGAAGTAGTCATGGTTGCAGGTTTCTTAGTTGCCCCATCCAATGCCTTGTGGAACCCTTGTTGCACAAGCAGATTCCTAACCTTCAGTTTCCAAAGAGTAAAATTGTTCTTTTTGGTGAATTTCTCCACCTCGAATTTTGCTTTCGACATCTTGGCCATTTTTCTAGGATTTCAATCTTTAGTCCTTAAACTAGGGTTTTTCCTTTTCAGAAAAATAATCTGTCTTTGAACTAGAGTTTATATTTTTCTTTCAAAAATAATAACTTTTCTTTATTTACAAACCCTTTCTTGCAAACCCCTTTGTTATATTTTTTTTAACAAACAAACAAAGAAACCCTTCCTTTTTCTCCTCCAATATTTGTATAAAACCCACCCTTTAGAAAAAAACTTGACTTGATTTCAATTTGTTGTCTTTTCTTAAAAAAAAAATTCTCCTGAAAATAAAAAATTCTGGAAACTTTGATCAATACCCGGATTTAACAGCAACTTGATTTAGCCTGCAGAACCTCGTGCCTCTCCACTCCACGCAGGTTCCTCTTCAGGTGACTCGGCCTGCCTTCAATGGCTCTAGCATGCAAGAACTCTTGAAGAGCTTCAGCGGAACCTCCCTTCAAACGCAGGTCCTCATGCAGACTCTGCCTGGTTCTAGCAGGTAGCATGCAGGCACCTCAATGCACACACCACGTAGGAGCTTGATTTTACACGCATAGTTGCAACTGCTCCACGATTCCTCCTCATGCAGCCTGCCAGTTCTGGACGCAGAGGCATAGGTTCCTCTGGTTGCAACCTCTGGTCCACACAGAGCAGCGAACAGTTCTGGAACGGGCTAGCAATCAGCTCCACTCCTTGACGGCTGCACACTAGTGTTACGCAACCCTCAGCAATGATTCCACCAGCTAGCACTGATTTGGACACACGTAGCAGGTCCACGCAGAGCAGAGAACAACTCTAGAAGAGGCCAGCAATCGGCTCCACTCCTTGACAGCTGCACACCAGGGTTACGCAGAGAACAGCATGCGGCTTCTTTCCTCGATGATTTTTACACAACCCTTTGTTTTTTCGTAAACATTCACAGTCTTTACGCAACCCTTTGGTTTTTTTTCACAAATATTCGCCTCGAACTTGCTCTGATACCACTTGTTGTATCAATAACTAAAATACTGAAGAAAAAACAAAGAAACTCAACAGAATAACCAAGACAAGAAACTGAATTGGATTGGAATTTGTTATTCAACAATGATTCTCTGCACATTACATGTCATGGGCATTTGTTAGTTTTATATCATCGACCATCGTTACATAACTGATATTTCGGTATAAAACTGTCTAGTTACATTTTACCCAAAATTACTAATTCGTTGTCAAACTAACACTGTCAACGCAGGAGGTGGATGTTGTGATCCTTAAGCTTGACAGACATGTGCCTCCATCACTCAAATCAAGAACTTGTATAACACGTATGAGCCTTTTGGAGTGGAATTGTCCCTCTCGGGTTGGTACACATTACGTCAGGTTCCTGTTGTTCCCAAGGTTGTGGAGCTACTTCTACCACAGTCGATCGAACATTAGTGAAGTTTTTTTTCTCCTATGCTCTTTGGAGGAGGCCACACACTAATTGGAGCTCGCTTGAGACAAGACAATATTTTTTTTTTTAAGTTTTAAATTAAAAGGTCTTTTATTTAATTCTTTAATTAAAAAAAGTGGGGGAGAATTTTTTAAAAGAAAGATTTAGGCTTAGTTTTTGCTTTAGATCTAGCATGTTTTTTTAAATGATCTGGGGTTGTTGTTTTTCGAATCGCTGGGTTGAAGTTTTTTTATTCATTCAAGTTGAATAATCAGTTAGCAGAAAATTACTTTAATGAAAATAACAAGCTGGATGGATCCAATTACTTTTGTTGGAAATTCAAGTTGTAGACCCTACTTGAGGGACATAATGCATGGACAATTGTGCATAATGATGAAGTGAAGTTGAACCTGGCTGCAGGCAGAACAACAACAACCGAAGACTAGGACAAACAGGAGACTAAGGCAAGAATGCTCTTGAAATTGTCAATCAAAGATTGCATTATTCCCCATATCCATGATTGCGAGACTGCATTAGAGATCTGGAAGATGCTCAAGGATCTCTATGAGGTCGAGCATAACAATCGATTGTTGTTCTTGAAGAGCAAGATTCTCTCCATCAAGATGGAGGAGAATGAGACAATTGTAGCATTTATTTCGTGGATCAAGGAGCTCAAGAATAAGCAGGGTGATCAGATACAGATTTGGTCATGATTACCATGAATGGTATGACTGATGAGTATCAAATGTTCATCGTTGGCTTGAATGCAAGAGAAAAAGCGGTCGTGTTTGAAGAATTGTTAGGGATCCTCATGCAAGAGGAGGAAAGGGAGTTGACTCATAAACCTCAAAGTTCAGATCTGGACTTGATAGCGAAGAAGAAGCCCTTCAGAGGAAAGCCAAATGTAGCACAGAAGAGCAGTATAGCCCCACATAGAAATATGCCCCCACCTCAAGGTACACCTTTCAATATAAATAAATCTGCGACCAAATGTTTTTATTGTGGTAGAATCGGCCATATAGCGAGATCTTGCATGAAGAAAAAGTTTGATGAAGGCCGGAAGAGACATAAGCAACATGCAGGTCATTTTGCTGATGAGGAACAGAGTCAGAACATCAGACTATTCATATCTGACTCTGTGCTTTCGGCTAAGGATGATGAAACAGATACCTTGTTTGTGGACTCAGGTGCATCCATCCACATTATAGGAAACAGACAGTGGTTTGAAGACTTCAAAGAGACCAGCAGTGGAGCAAACATGTATCTTGGCAATAATAGAGGGTGCCAAATTAATGGTTATGGTAATATTCCTATTGTTTTTCCTGATGGAAATATGAGACATATCGATAATGTAATGTATGTACTCGGGGTAAAAAAGAACATGATATATGTTTCTACTATAACTGATCAGAATCTCAAGCTAGAGTTTTATAAATCATATTGTGTCATTAAAGATGTTATGGATTGTATGATGCCTATTGCAACAGGTATCCATGTGGGAGGATTATACAAGCTAAATGTCAAAGGCGCACCACATCAGACATTGACATCATCTGCCATGACTACAGTTGACTTATGGCATCAGAGGTTCAACCATATTAATGATTTGCTGCTTTACAGAAAAGAGGTATGGTCAAAGGTCGTCCTGTTCTAAAATGTGTTCATATTGATTGTGATCGATGTGCACTAGGAAAGTTGCACAAAGATGAATTTCCTATGAATCTTGATAGAAAGAACAGAGATATACTCGAGCTAGTAAACACATATGTATGTGGGCCTATGCAGACATGATCATTAGGCAGTGCATACTATTTTTTACTATTTATTGATGATTGTACTAGATTTAATTAGGTGCATTTCCTCACTAAAAAGAGCCGTGCTTTTGAATACTTCAAGTTGTTAAGAAGTATGGTTGAAAAGAAGACAGGTAAAAGCATCAGGATTCTCTGCTCGGATAAAGGGGGAGAGTACAAGAAAGCTTGTGTCCTCAAATACTACAAAGATAATGGGACACCACAGCAGTTTATAGTACCCCACACTCCTCAACAAAACAGGGTTGCAAAGAGAAAAAACAGAACCCTTATGGAGTGTGCTTGCAGTATGTTAAAAGGTAAGAATCTTTCTAATGGGTTTTGTGCTGAAGCAGTTAATACTGTAGTATAAAGAATAGGAGTCCAACAATAAGTCTAGATTTCAAAACTCCTTTTAAAGCTTTATTTGGTTATAAGCCCACAGTTAAGCATTTGAGAGTTTTTGGCAGTAAAGCCTTTGCCCATGTCCCAAAGGAAAATAAAAAGAGGCTACATTCAAAGGCCATAGAAAGAAACTAGATTCAAAGGCCATCAAATGGTTTTTATTTCTTTGAAAACTCAAATTTACATCTAAGAATGTAATGATTTGTGATTGATGAATGTAAATAAGCAATATTTAACGTTATCATAATAGTATAAAAAGCCACTATTAGGAGTAAACAAGGCTATTACTATCCAAAGAAAAAGTACACCACTACCAATTTTGATAGATATCAAGATTTTTGTTCAATCTCTAATATCTATATAATTATAATCCTTATAAATATCCTTGTAAATTTTATTTTATTTTGTTCAATCTCTGATATCCATATATGTATATTTTATTAATTAGATCTATTTTTTATTACCTAACTTAGATCTATTTTTTATCAAAATATCAAGAATATCAAGTTTTTTTTAATTCCAAATGATTTTTAGAGTGTTAATAGGCCGAGAATTAAAATAAAGTACTTCTTGCTGCCATTTATAATATTTTTCTTTCCATTTTCTTTATTTTTTATTTCATCTTTAGACTGATAAATTAATATGGTATTTCATTCTTTTCTTTCATAAATCTCTCTTAAATAGATACACTTAGCGATTTTATGCTTAAATTACTTTGTCCTATATTAAATATAACCGGAAAAAAAATTTAAGAAAAAATTAACTAATTAGGAGAAAAATAAATAATTTTGTTATATATATAATTAATTTTAACATGCTATTTTCTTTTTAATTTACTTGTTTATGATAGTAAAAACAATGTCACCCTCAACTGTTTGCTTGTTTTCTTCTGTGCCATCTTCCTCTGGTTAAAAGCGGGCTAGTACCTCATGAAAGTTAGGAAAACACAAATGCGTGAAAAGGGAGACTACAATGGGAAAGAAAATGAATCAAATCGTATTGGACAAAAAAGGTTTGAGGAAAGAGCTGTCTTCCATGATTGAGAACGGAATCAAGATTCAAGAGGCCGTGGCATTTTTGCTAGCTCTAAAAAATGGTGTCGAGCCCCCTGAGAGACATGCTATTCAGCTTGTTTTTTCAACAAAAATTATGCTTTGCAAGAAAATTTGAACGGAACTTCAAATGGTTTTGCTATCTGAATAGCTTTGTAAATATTGAAATATTTATTTTAATTTTTAAATATTTAATATTAGTATTAATAAATAGGAATATTAGAAAAGAATATTCTAAAAAAATTATGGATATTCATCATAACATTTTTTCTATAACCCAATGCAATTTATTAATTTTATTTTATTTTTATAATTTTATATAGCGGAAATGTTTATATAACATGAAAAGATAGGGTATTACAACATTTATTCAATATTGGATTCGAGACACAATCACATTATATATTAATTTTGGAATCGATCCCTTTTGGCTTTAGATGTCTTTAAATAGAATGTTAAAAATATTTTTATTATCTTAAATCATACTCTCTCATGTATTAAAAAATTTAAAAATTCTAATAACCTATCTATTTGAATATCAGTAGTATAACTATATAAATTAAATGACTAATTAGCCTCAATAGCAATCAAAACACTTACCTCCGATTTAGTTATGTTGGTAGCTATTTCTATTCTAGAGTAAGGTGTCTAAACTTTTAATTTACTTATGAATAATGATTAGGTGGATGGTAGGGATTTACCCCTCATAAAATATGATAGAATCTTTTTAATAGTATACATAAATTGAATATTTCCAAAGTAGTTAGCCCTTTCTTTTCCATTTTTATTAAATTCGTTAATTAAAAAAATAACAAATAAGCAAGTGTCATATGAAATCATTTACAATTTTTTTGGCTCGCGGTATTGACAATCCATGATATTGGCCCATGGCATTATAAAAAAATCTATTTACAAATTAATAATCTTCATGATGAAGTGAGGGTGAATCTCCATGGTTAAGAATCTTGTTAAATGTTTTTTCAAATATATATATGTTTAACTTATATGTTAATTCTTTTTATTTTTAATGATAATATTATTTATCTTAATTACATTAAATAAAGTTATAATTTAGTTAATTCATGTGATTTTTTTAGAGTTATGATGAAGTAAGTGTTTTGATGCTTATTATGGATTGATGTCCATCAACATATACTAGCCTTTTAATTTATATGGTTGTACTAATCGGTATGGTTGTACTAATTGGGCCAAGAAGCATTGTAATATTTTTGTGCTCAATATTGAGTTGACATGTATCCCTTTTAAGAAAATATATATACTATAAACAAAAAAATGTGGCATCTAGTAAAATTATATATATATATATACATGTGTGTGTGTGTGTGTGTGTGTTCGATTCAATAAAAAACATTATAAAACATCAATAGTATCACTCTCACATTTCTATTTATTCTCTTTGATAATATTACCATCTAAGTATGAAGGAGATGAAGAAAAAATATTTCACTCCCACTTTGGAAGTAATTATAAGTAAAACATTTCACTATAAAAAGTTAAGCTTGATGTGTATTTAAAAATATATTAATAACAAAATAGAATTTTAACATGGAAAATGTGGTTAATAAATAAAATATTTCAAAACCCATAATAAGAAAAAAAGGGTTCTTTTAGCTAAGACATTTTACTCTAATTTAGGCCTTTTTCTATTTAAAATCTAACAGTGATTTGTTGAAATTAAAAATTTAAGTTGTGTAGTCTATTAATATAGTACTTAAGACTACTTTCAAGTCATTTTATCAATTTATTTATTCAGAAATGCAATTTAAAAATGAAAAATTACACATGGCCTGTGTGCATCACAGTCTGGTGCTTCCAAAGTCTCTGGGGCTTAGGACTTTCATAATATGGAGAAATTTTGCCTACTTCTTGACGTTGAGAGTTGTTTGTGTATGATTTTTCACAATAGCCTAATGTTTTTTCACAATAGTCTATAGACTTTGGTGATAATAAGGGTGAAATATTTCAAATCCATGTTGGTTGTGGATTTGGTCACACAAGAGCTACATATGACTACAGGAGGTTCTATGGTTTGGTGAAATTTGGTAAGTGGTCCCCAAGATTTGGAGAAATGGATTTTGTGGAAAATTACCAACCAAGCTAAAGTTCTTGGTTGTAATCCATTAATAGGATGCAATGGTCACCATAAACTCTTTGATAGGCTAGTCGAGTTTTGAAATTATTCAAATTATGTTATTATCACTGATGTTTCAAGGTAGGTAGATGCAACTTCAAATATTCAAGAATGGATTTCAATACAAGATTTAGGTCTTTCTCATGTTTATGCAGGTGATTAGAGCTTTTCTATTTTGAATTTGGGTAAAACTAGTATTCTAATTAAAAGAGGAGGAATATACCATGAAGTGGTCTAAGAATAAACAAAGTGGAATTATAATAGCTAGATTTGGATATGATGCACTGACTCAACACAATCCTATGGCTTCTTCAAAATGATAGCACAAATTAGTGTGGAAGGGACAAGTCCCCCTTAAATGTAGGTTGTTCCTTTAGTTGTTGTTGGAAGGAAAAGTATTATTATTAACTGGGGATGGGTGGGTCCTAGATATAGTGTTCTAGATAGAAGTAATGAGGAGTGTATTGATCATTTATTTATTCACTGTCCATTCTTTTGTGTAAGCTTGGTAGTTCCTTTTCCTATTTATATTAAATGAAAATATGTCTTTAACAAAAATTTCAGGTGGCCTCAACCTACCGACAAGAAACCAGGTCTATTGCTTACTTGTCTGCATCGAACGCTGTCCAAAATTTAAAATGATTTTTCCTTACCATCCAAGCTACATTGGCAACTTTATCTATTATATAATTATTATTAAAATAGTAAATTCCAATCGTCTTATAGACAAAATTATACTGAAAGGGCTGCTTCAATCATTTGATTCCACCGAGGCTAGGCCTTTTGCGCTTGAACCCGAGCTTTCACTTCTCTTCATATCCTGAAGGCTCTCTTCAATCCTGTTCACCCTGAGGTTGTTTTGATTCAGCTGTAATTGGACAGATTGGATCTCCCTTTGTAGATCCTTCATGCTTCGCTCAGCTAGTCTGTTTTCCTCCACTTCTTTCCTTCCCTTATAGGTTGTCATTGCATGGGGTAGGATGTTTTTCATGACCCAATACTGCTGAATTGTTTGGCAGCACAGTGTTTGGTGTCCTCTGGTATTCCTAGGCTCTTTAACCATTGTTTACCAATCAATTGCCTCGATCTCTTTATTTTCTATGTTATTATTTAGTGCTCATTCTCATTTGGATATTATTGCTTTCACCTCAGGCAGTGTTCCTACGATGTATGCATTGATTAGGTTTTGCATACTCTCCTTCCAAATTTTTCTGCATCTTTGACTTTGTCCTTTATTAGAAGTCGGTTCCAATCCTTTGATTTCTTTTCTAGCCTTTCCAATTCCTCTGTTTACCTTCTTTCCCGATTGGTTACCTTCCTTTGGCATCCTAACCTCCTTCCGAATTTCTTCCTCCTCTTTTGAGAAATGTAACTTTTCCTGGGCTGGAGCACGGATTGAGTTCCAAGACTCCAAAATTATCTACACTCTGCTTCTTATATTACCTAAAATAGAAACCAGGAAATTAATCTTGTAAGTCTACATCATTTTAAGTAGAGTAACCTGAGCTTTTTCAATCACTCCCTGCCTGGAGAAATATGATAACCCCCATTAACACCGAGATTCCCCCCTCCCACCAAAGAGAATTGGGGACTTTTGACCTCCTCATCATTCCGGTGGTTTCCCATTGAGATTTTAAGAACCCAGTTACATAGTGCCCACGAGGCTTCTCTGCTTCTCCACCCAACTGTAATGGCTTCCCTACCTTGAGTATCGCTATCCCAGTAGCAAAGGGAATACTTCTCAGGATCATTGAATGTAATTGTGACCCTACCTTTGTTACAGGAAAATTTGGGCACATCAACCCCGTATTCTAGATCCATATTATTAGGGTCCATAATCCCCTAATTCAGTTGTTTTCATTCCATAATGAAGTTAACCTACATCATGCTTGCCTCCCAAGAGATTCATGTTACAATTCATCCAGAAAATCCCCCTAGAGAGATTACCGCAGATGGCTCTTTATCAAGGTCCAATGCATTGTAGGAAATGCACTATCTCAGTGTTATACATCACTCGTAGCCTTTGTTTTACCTACGATGAGTGAGATCCATCGAATTTTTGAAATGAATCCATTGGATTCCTCATCCAATGGATGCTTCTGGAGGTTTCTAGAAGGATAGAGCTCGCTTTTGGATGAGGAAGGAGATGAATGAACCTTAACCCATTATCCCTTCCTCCATGGAACCACCTCCTTATTTTGGCAAAGCATTCATGAGGGCCATTAATGGCTTAACCTCCTCAATTCAGCTATAAATTGACCAAGCATTCAAAGGTTGGTCTAGGTTGGAACTTCATATGCTAAGGAAATGTTGTTGGAATGAGATTCGTAGTGAGAGTAATGTTATCGTGTCAAATTATTGTTTCATGAGGAGAGAAGGGTTTGAGGTTGGAAGGATGGCACTAAATCGGACATGCATCTACATGGGTTGTAATATTTCCTTCTATGAATAAAGAATTCTATGCTTTTTCCCATTCATGTGTTATGTGATGTATATTGTACTTTCTATTCTACAATATGTTTAGCTAACATATCGAAATGAATGCTTTGATGGTTTTTTGTCTATGTGCAAGTACCTTTCAAGAAAGTTAAGTGTGGAAGGGAGCGGCGAAAGCAATCAAAGGGAAGAGGGATCGAGTGAGAGATACAGGTTTGTTCTTTTGCTCCTCTTTTTTTTATCTGTTAGCTATAGGAAAAGCAACGGAATTACTTTAATTGTTGTTCTAGACTTGCCACTAGGTCTAGGGGTTAGTTGTTTGAAGAAATAATAAATTTTCCCATAACAAAATGGCGACTCCACTGGGGAATGATCCTATCCCTTATAGTAGCTTATAATTCTCTTAAAGCACTTTGACAAACTTTACCCATTGCTATTCATCGAATTCAAGTTCACTTCAGTGAAGATTGAGTCAGTTTTGAGGATAAAATTGTTATTCAATAATCAATGCACCTCTGTGACTAATACAGTGCACTGCATTGCACCCTATGCATTGAGACAGTGAGATGCATCACATTGTCCCTCACTCTAGCCTGTGTTGATCTCTTTAGGATCAGTTTTCCCATCTAGGAGCTGAAACCTTAAGTCAATTTTCAGTTGTTTGAATTTCTTGTTGGATTTAGATGGGATTTTGTCTCTGAAAACAGTCTTTGTTTCCTTGTTTTGACCCGATTTACATTGGATTCTTGAATGTTTTTTATGTATTTGCTATCATTTTCAATCCATTGTCGGAATTAATTTCAGTCGATTGTTTTGTCAAAAACGAAGTGTCGTAAAATATTCCTTCATTAAATAATTGATTGGTCTATTTGTACATCTAATTCATATTTTCATTTAAAGTGTCAAAATTATTCATGTCCTTAAATTTGAAATTGTTGTTTAGTCTTCCTTTCCATTTAAGATAAATTTTCATAAATCGACATTTTTGTGAAAAGAGTTTTTGAATCGTTGTGCATTTGTTTTTCTTAGTGCATAATTCACATTAAGGAGAACTGAAAAGAAAAAGAAATACTTGCAATTGCATTTTAGAGTTTGAGTGTGTGTGCTTAAATGGAATGGTTAGGGAAGTGCATTAGTTTATTCTCTTTGTTGTTTGATCCAAGAAGTACTTGTTTGTTCTATCCCTTGTAGTTAGGATTTTCATTTTTGAAAACAAATCAAAATAGTGCTTCTCATTTTAGTTGTGTTTTTAGGAATTTTAGAAAACATCACGTGGTGAAACCCAAAGGAAAATTTTAAGCAAGATAAACCTGAAATTAACCTCAATTAACCTAATAACACATTGGAATTTAACACAAACATCTATAGGTGTCTACGTTAGAGATGTGTTCTGACATCTTAAAACCTAGTGGTTGTCATTTTCATTGAGGTTGGGTGACTCCTCCTCTCTGAACTGATAAGTACTAGTACGTACTCATTCTCCCTGTACCATCGTGTATATAGTGGGAGACACCAACAGGCTTAAATCCTTTATCCCTAGGAAGCTGAGTTTGCCACCTTACCGATCACAATGCACCAAAGACAACATTCGGGAAGACGACTCACTATCGTACAGTAAATCGTTGGTAATTTTCTCTTTCATTTACCACCAAGGTTATATTTCAGTTTTTTGATTAGTTTGGTAAACCCTCTTTCCTAATATCTCCAGAGTAGTCACTGTTGTTCCTTTTCGACTCCTTAAAAGAAAAGGTTCATTTGAGTACTTGTCCCTTTAGGTTCATTAAATATCGAAGGCGACTAGAGTCATATTTTGTTTTTTCTCGACTCTTTAAAAATTAAAAAGCAATGTTATGTTCTAGTGTCATAAAAGTTAATTGACCAAAAAGAACACCCTTATTCCTTAGTTGAGTTTAGGTTGATAAGAACAATCATCAATTCTAGAGGAAGATCAATGTCCAACCCGTCGTTCAAGGAGAGTTACGAGCAAATCGCCCTTTCCACCGAAAGCGACACTTATCCGGTCAAGGCGGACTCGTCAAACTGAGTCTGGTATTTTGAGAGTTTCTGGAACTTCATCTAAATTACCAAAGTTGCCTATTATAGCCAGTATTGAGCCTCAAGTTACTCCAACTATTTCTGGTACATCTGTTATACAAGAAGAAGTTACTTCAGAACTTGAACCTATTTAATTGGAATTTGATCCAGAACCCATAACAGTTGAAACCGAAGATATTACTGAACGTGAAGTTGTTCACGAACCTTCCCTGGAAACTGGAGTTCTTTTACCAGAACATCTAGACTTTGACCTTGAATATTCTGAAGTTGTTATTGAAATACCTCTGTCATGTATAGTTCCTGAAACTCCATTTTTAACACTAGAAGTCTTTTTTAGACCTGACAGTGAAATCTTTTGACCTGGATTAATTTCTGTAGAGGAAGAAGCTGAAGAAGATTCTACGCCCCGGACTCCACATCATTCTATACCTGGTTTATATCTTTATTCTGAATTTCTTCCTCATTTTGCTGCTACCTCTGAAATACCACTTGATTCAATAGGTCAACTTTTGGGTCAGTTAACCATAGTAGAACAATTGCAAACATCCCAGACTACTTCATCTGATGTAGATGTGGTAGAGTCCTTTGCTACTACTTCTTCAATGTTTACAGCCACACTTCAGTCACATTTATATGGACAGTTGTCCATCCCAGCTGGTTACCACTCTATGTTTGGAATCCACTCAGGGGTTTCTTCTTTGCCATGGTCATCACCCATGTCGTCATCAAGAATTTTACTTGGTTCTTCATATCAAGGAAAATAATTTGATCCTTCTGATCAGTATGAAACTGGGCAATATGGTGAACAAAGACCCATATATCTTCTTAACATTGGATTGCCACCATATGGTCAGCAATATGCTTATTCACAGCATCCTCCTTATCAAGGAGGATAACCCTATGGTTATGTCCCGCCATATCCAGGTCATTCTGAAATGAGAGTCTGTTAGTGGCAGCCAACTATCTTACACAACCTATGCGAATTGACCCAATTATTTTGACCCAACCTATCATAACTATGGAACAACAGATACAAGCTCAACCTATCGTATCTCAAACTGTGCAAGTTAGTTATGCTTCCTCACAACCCCAAGTTTCGAGTCAGAAAACCCAAACTTCTCAGGCTATTATGCAACATCTGCTTGTTTCTGGGGTACAATTACCTTAGGTTAGTGTGCCATTATTTGGAGTGACTCTAGTTGCTACAGTTTTAGTTTATCCTCAGCCTAGTCAAACGGGCATTGGGGGGCAATATCAAACTTCTCAACCAATACCCCAACAACCTTGACAGCCGTAGTATCCACAACTTCTTTTTTAGAATGTCCAACCTCAGTATGGACCTGCTTTTCAACCTCAACTTGCACGAGGACAATATCAAGTGTATCAAGGTCCTGTGTATCAGGCCCAACCCGACTATAGACAAATGCAAGGTTAACCTGGTTTTAATTCATATATTGGATATGTCCCACCACCTTATCAAGGATATCCGCCTTGTGCGGGTATGCAAAGGCCTATGGCACAGGAAATTCCATCCTATCCTGGATATGCTCCACCTAATCTGAATTGGCAGTTTCCATTTGTGGCAACCCTAGAATTATCGGATTTAAACCAGCTCACAAATGATCCCATTTTGTATTCACCTTTGTGGCTGGTAATTCCCCTTAAGTTTCCTTCTGATATTCGAAAGTTTAGTGGAAATCCTAGAGAAGACCCGTCAAATCATGTTATGACTTATCATTTATGGTGTTCTTCGAACTCCTTGAATGATGATTTGGTAAGACTTCGTCTTTTCCAAAGAATGCTCATTGGTTTGGCTGCTAAGTGGTATATTGAATTGCCAAGAGCTTCTTTTAATATTTTCACCCATTTAGCCACTACCTTTTTGACCCAGTTCCAATTACCCATCAGATATGAAACTGGAACAAAACGTTTGACCAGCTTTAAACAAATGACTTCTACTCACATATCAGATAATATTCATGAATGGCGTCATCATTGTCACATGGTTAAAACCTATGTTCCTGATCAGCTTTTACCTGAGAGGTTCATTAATTCCTTATTTCCATCTGTCACTGAGGATGTGGCTATAGGTGGAGTTGTTACAAAAGATCAAATGATTGCTCGTGCCCAATACTTGGATTTAATTTACATGCAATCCGACACGCTCTATGACAAAATTCCACATGCACCATGCCTAAATCAATCCATTCCACCTCCATCATCGAATAGGGACACTCATGCCGAAGACGGTGTGCTCAGTTCCTTGAGCACGCAAACGGCAAGTAAACCATCTCGTCAATCACTTGCTAAAAATAAAACTGTAAATGCACCTGAGGTTCCTGCTTCTGAGATTAATGTTGTGTCATCTAATCAAGGTAAAAGTCAAAAGTGACGAGGAAGCAAGAAGAAAGGGAAAAATAAAAAGAAAACAAAAAACCCTCCTCAAGAGAAATCATTTGATTCCTCCACTTCAGGAAATAAACCTCATTATCCATGTCTGATATGTGATAACGAGCATTTTACAAGGGATTTTCCTCACTGCTCGGAAGTTTCTAAATTGTTAAAAGCTTCTACAGCATTAGCAGTGTTGACAGATCCATTTCCGAACCCGGAAACCAATATGGTTGCAACTAAAAATGCTTCCACATGCCAGGTATTAATGTTATCCATTGCAAAACCTAAAGATGAATTTTTGGTTCAGACACGTAATAAAGATTATGGTAATCCACCATCGTCGTCAAATAATTAGGCCACTAATCAACCTGGTTCCTTGGCTTCGACTGCATCGGAAAATATTCCACTACTCATTGCCCCATAATTAACAATAAAGCCACCTAAGGGAGTTGTGCATAAATCAACGTTTAACCCTCAAACTCGAGCTGCTCAAAATTATAATATAGTAGAAGACCTTTCTCAGTCTCCTTCTGTTATGTCAACGCTTGAGGTATTACAGAAATGCCCTTCCTAGGAGTAGGCTTTACTGTCAGCAATAGGTGGAATAGATCTAGTGGATTCTAATCTTGTGGTTTCTAATGACTCAAGATATACACCACAGTTACAAGCTCAATTAGCTTTTCTAATTCAAGTTAAAGCTCTCAACAAACATATTCATCAAACCATCGTAGATGAGGGCACTTCTACCTGTATTATGTCAATGAGTTGCTGGAAAACACTGGGTCACCTACTTTGTCAAGATCACCAACCACATTGAAGGCTTTTGATGGAAGAACTTATACCTCATGTGCGATTTTGAATAACTTTCAAGTAGAACTAGGGGGAAAAACGGTAACTGTTGAGATTGAGGTGGTTGATGGACCCCTTGATTACAACATTTTACATGGACGACCATGGGTTTATGCTAGGGCTATTGTTGTTTCCATGTACTTTCATACGATTGCATTTCCTCATAAAGTTGAAATATCAGTTATCGAACAAACCTCTTTTTTGCCTTGTAGTTCTCAAGTTATGGGAAGCATTCTGTTTGTTAATGGATGCCGACTTTCACTTCAATCTGTTGGTGTAGGTCTTTTTAAGGATCCCTCCTTAATGGGTACTTTCACACTTCCTCCAGCAACTGGAACATTGGAATTTGCGAGAGTCAAGACATGTAATATGTTATCCTCTACCTCATATGATTTAAAGAGGATCACCAATAGTGTTGAAGATGAGAGTTTGGCTAAGGTTATGCCGCTAAGTCCCATTGAACTTGCATAGAAATCAATTTTTCTTGCTTGTGCGGCATTTCCAGATCCACATTCACATATTGGATGGGTAGATTGTTCACTTGAATACGGTACTTCTTCTGATCCTTTTGCTTGTATATATTCTACAGATGAGGAAATCATCCAATCAATGATGATAGGAGAAGAACCTTGGGAAGATTATCATCATCATTCCCTTCCTCCGGATTCCATGAAAGATTGTTCATATGAGCTAGTACACCCTTCGATTGTAGATTTCCTTTCGATTTTTGTTAGAATATATTCGGTAGATTCTGAGCATAACTTGTCTAACATAGAAGAAACCATTTCTGTAGACATTTTGACCAAGCCTAACTTTGTAGAAAACATTCATGTTGGCAAATCTTGTTCTTTTTTGGAACTCAATATTTATTGTGCTCTGTTTCATGAATTTAGAAATATATTTGCATGGTCTTATGAGGAGATGTCAGGCATTGATTCACGCATTGTTGAACATCAAATCAAAATGTACCCTGATGTCAAACCAGTATGACAGTGGCTTGAACCTGTACATCGAGAGAAAGTTGATGCCGTGAAGAGAGAGGTTGAAAAACTTTTGTCTGCTAGCTTCATTTACCCTAGACCTCTTATCAATTGGGTATCAAAATATTGTTACCATGACGAAGAAACAAGGAACAATCCGAGTGTCCATTGATTACCGGGATGTAAATAAAGCATGTCCAAAAGACAATTATCCTACACCCTTTATCGACCAGATTATTGATGAATGTGTCAGGTCTGAAATATTTTCATTCATGGATGGATTTTCCGATTACAATCAAATCAATATCCTCCCAGAGGATCAGTCAAAAACTTCATTTATTTGTCCCTGGGGCACATTCACGTATAGAAAGCTACCTTTTGGTTTTGAATGTAAGGGCTACATTTCAGAGGGAAATTAATTATGCCTTCCATGAAATTAAGAAAATTTTACAACCATATCTTGATGATTTGTTTGCTCATTCACGAAAGTGGATTGATCACCTGCAACATCTGAGAGCAATCTTCTTACAGTGCCAGCACTAAAAAATAAGACTCAATTTGCACAAGTGTGTGTTTTGTGTTGGATCTAGTTGATTGCTTGGATTCATGGTCTCAAAAGACATAATTCGACTCGATCCAGCTAAGGTTCAGGCAATACTTGACATTCCTCCACCTTCGAACTTATTAGACTTACGAAAACTTCAAGGCAAGGCTAACTTTCTGAGGAGGTTCATTCTAAACTATGCTGAGTTGGCTAAAGGTTTTACACATCTATTGAAGAAAGAGGTACCCTTTTATTAGGATTAGGTTGCCTAAGCTTCCTTTAGTGCTCTTAAAGATTCCCTGATTAGAGCATCATTAATGCATATCACGAACTATCTACAAGTCTATTACCTGTATCTCGCCGCTACAGATACAACCATCGGAATGGTTTTAGTCCAAGAAGTAGATGGAATTGAACATCTTGTATATTATTTGATCCATATTCTCAATTATACAAAAATAAGGTATTCATATGTCAAAAAGTTAGCTTTGGCGGCCATTCAATTTTGGCAGAGGTTTTGTCACTATATTCTACTGTGTAAAACTACAATTATCTCCAATTTCAACCCTATGACATACATTTTGTCACGTCAATTGTTGGGGGCAAGTATTCGAAGTGGATAGTTATATTGTAGGAATTTGATTTGGAATTCGCCAAGTTTAAATCAAAGAAATATCTCGTATTTTCCGAGCTACTTTCCGACCTTCCCTCGTCGTCCAACGATTCAACATCAGAAACATCAATCATGGATGAGTTCATGTTTCTCATTTCGTCAAGTGATTCATGGTATGTAGATATACTGATCTATCTCTAGACCCAATATTTCTGACCCGATACCTCTCGCTCTAAACAATGACGTATCAAATACCAAGTCAAGAATTATCCGATCATTGGTGACATGCTTTAGCATAGTGGTATTGATACGATTTTATGTAGGTGCCTCACTCATGAGGAGGCTGAGAAAGCCTTGACTGATTGTCATTCGAGTGCTTATGGTGGACATCTGTCCGGATATGAAACAACACAGAGATTTCTCCTTGCTAGATAGTTTTGGACAACAATATTCAAATATTGCATAATTGCTGTCAGAAGTTGTCATGCATGTCAAATAATTGATCAGAAAAATAGATTACCACCTGCACCATTGCATCCAGTAGTTTTTGTTGGACCATTTGCAAAATGATGCATTGATTTCATGACATGTAACCCCACCTTGACCGAGGGGCATGGGTATATTATAGCCGCCGTTGACTATTTTACCAAATGGGTTGAGGCAATGCCTACATTAAACAATAGCGGTGAAATGGCTGCATTACTTTTCTTCAACCATGTGGTTGCCAGGATTTGTGTACCATAAGCTATAGTTACAGATCATGGGTCGCATTTTCACAATCACATGATGGTTGAGTTAGCTGCCAAATCAGGATTGTCGCATGATAGTTCTACTCCATATTATCCACAAGCTAATGGACAAGTTGACGCTATCAACAAGGTCCTTAAGCGCATGCTACAACGAATGATTGGAGTTCACAAAACAAATTGGCATTTAATCCTGTACTCGGCCTTATGCGCATATCGAACCTTGGTGAGAAATGCTACCAAATTCACACCCTTTCAGTTGGTGTATGGTTTGGAAGTAGTATTGTTGATTCAATGTGAAATTTCGTCACTAAAAATCGCAATTGACCTGCTACCTGACACATATGACGAAGAAGCATGTTTCTTGGAATTAATCCATCTAGATGAAACCTGTTGTGGTACCAAATTGGCTAACGAAGCACGCAAGAAATAGATAAAGGCATAATATGATCAAAATGTCAACCCTCGAGTATTCTTAGAAGGTGACCTGGTCTTGCTTTACAATCAGGAGTCAGATAAAATTGGTGTAGGAAAATTTGAACCACTTTGGATGGGCCCTTATATTGTTAAGCACTTTTTGACTAAAGGTGCCTATGAGTTCATAGATTATGACGAAGTTCCATTGTCGAAGCCCAGAAATGGGTTATAATTAAAATGTTACTATGCTTAATTGAGTATGGTAAAACTCATGTAAATATGCTTGGATTGCATGTGTGAGTGTGTTTTTTAAGGCTTTTTATTTGGTTAAGTAATCCACTTCACATTTATTGCATATGTCAAGCTTTTCGAAACCATGGGTTGGTTATGCCAATGGTGCTAGTCGTAGTACACAGAACCTATCTTCTGCAACATGGGCCATTTTTGCTTCGAGCAGCGAGTTAATGAGTTTTAGAGGGATTTGTATTGGTCGATCAACAAACAATATTGTTGAGTATAGGGTGTTGATTGAACTTCTCTTTGATGTCATTTCACTTTGCATTTGCCTAATTATCATTAGGTTGGACTCACAGCTTGTTGTGCTACAAATTACTGGCATTTATACTATCCGAAGCCCAACAATTCATCGTATGTTCCTTAGAGTTCGTATTTTGGAAAGGTATTTCAAGTTTACTCAATATCAACATATTTCTAGAAGTATAAACACATTAACCAACTCTTTAGCAAATTATGTGTTAAATAGACATTTGCAACACATGTAAAGTAAATATTTTCAATTAACATCATCAGTTGAATAGGATTGCATCACACAACCATAATAAAACCTTGAAAGATAATTATGAAATGTTTTTATAAGAATTTTGTGTCCAAGATAAAAATTGGTCATCTGACCCAGAAACTAAATGTATGTAGAAATGATCTTAGCAAGCTAGTTGTGCTCATGATCGAAGGTCACTACCTATGCTATCATGTGCAAAAGTCTCATATAATGACCAAGCACACCAATGGTGTGGCATTGCAATTGCATAGGTAGCTCCATGATTTGAATATCTAGAATACCTAGGGTTAAACCCTCTATGTGATTTTGCAACTCAGTTAGAGTCTCGACCAAATCCAAGTATCGGAGAATCGCTCTCCCTATAGATCTTTGTGCTAGTCTGGCTGCATCTCGTGGGTCTCTCACCATTCGAACAGGTCCAATATCTGTGTACATAAAAAATTGATTTTGGTTAGTCTTGGAATTAATCAAAAACACAAAAGAAGAAAAAACTTTAAAAATTAAAAACACTTGGTCAAACGGTTTACCAATAGCACCTAGATTGCTCCAGCTAGTAGTGGTAAATCTAGATCACCATGGAAATCCATTCCTAAATTTGGATATTCTACGAAGGTCATCTCTTTTCTATTGAACCATTCGAAGAATGTAGAGGTAAAAAAAATCGTAGAGTATGCACCATGCCTAGCCATCAAATATGTCCACCTCCACAACCATGGGTCTGTTGGTCTAGATACACCCAGTGAAATGAGTTGTGGCTGCAAGAGAGGTATTCTCTCCAAGGAAGAAGAGATCACGATTGATCCATAGCCAAAATTTATGAGCTTTTCTTTTTCACCTTGGTTAGTTGCTCTTTTACAAATGAAAGGACAACCCCATAACAGTAGAATACTTTTGGCTCTAAACATTCTAAGGAACACTGCATGTATGACTTGGTGGCCAAATGAACCGTGGAACTACCAGCCAATTTGGAAATGGTAAAGAGGATTGTCCTTACCGGTAAATCACTAACATCCTTGATAAGTATCTTTCTGTCTCTGCTAGGCTAGGCACCTTGCCTACAGAATTGTCACACATAATCTTTCATCGGTCTACCTCTATGGACAAGACCTGTCAGTGAAAAGGGGGAAGCTCACCTCGATAGTCCAGTTAGGAAGTATACATCATCGATGGTAAAAGGTATGTTTTTGTCCCGAATGTGAAAAGTTTGATTGGTTGGATCCGATGATTGAATAAGAAACCGTAGAAGATCCATCTGCTGCCGCAAGTTAGATAGTTTAAAATACCTGAGCAATCCATAATTTCTTAGGGCCTCGAATGTTCCCTAGTTACGCAAGGCTATGCTATCTTGTTCTTCATGCTCTAATTCTCTCCATATGAGTACCATTTCAAATTCCTGAACTGGAAAAAGAAACCTTGGGGGCCTCAAAACCCTAGAATATTCTTGACTAAAGTAGGAGATAAATGAAATAAAAGAGAACGAAATTAGTTTCTACCTGATCCAAACAGCACAAGGAATGATCCATTCAATCCTCCGCAATCAACTGGTGAACTTCGGAAAAAACTGCTCCAGAGATCAGAAGGTAAAGACGAGATGGAGAAAATGAATGGTAAGAACCAGTTTTTATGTGTATTTCTTGCACATTAGTTGTGTAAACATTGCTTTTTTATTTATTTAATCCATGAACATATATTGTTTAATATTTTGATGGAATCTTGAGTAGGACTAACAACTAGAAAGCAATTACGATGTGCTTACGTGTAAATTAGACATCTTTGACCACAAAGCAAACTTTTAATGCTTTTTCAAGCCTTTTTAAAAATGGAAAAAGAAACCCCTTGGAGTCCTATTTAAGCTCTTTTTAAACTCTCTAAACATGAAAAGATTTCTGAGTGCTTGTCATTTCTAGCTCGTTAGCAGATTATATTCGATATCTACTTAGCATAGTTTTACCCCTTCTTCAACCTGAGATAGATAAACTACGAAAAAGGTACTCATTGGTCAAACATGATCAATAGATTCTCTCTTGTATTGTTTTATGATTTTTCGGGCTTGAGAGACAAATGTATGAAAAGGAACTTTTAGAGTTTCCTTTTAGTCCCTTTTTAGACTCTCTAAGTATGAAAATGACCGAGTTATCTTTTTCGTTAAACTCATTAAAAAAATTAAATAGTGACAAACTTTTCCATCTAGACAAGACCGAGTTTCACCTTCGCTAGACTCATTAAAACATCAAATAGCGACAGATTCACCCGAAGGGTGGAATTATACAACAAGTAGATGTTATCCTCCTCACGCTTGATAAAAATAAAGAGGTAATGGTCATAAATGATTGAGGAAAATGGAAAAAGCCATGATCACTTTATGGTAGTAGGTTGCTCTTGAACATGATACTTTCACCTCATCATCGTGACTATGTGGGTTGGGTCATTTAGCTTGATGGTTATCATATCGTTGCTATATCATACCATCCATTGCTTTGTTTTGGGTCAATGATACCACTTCACTTCAATGTCACGAATATGTTCAAAAGAAGTCATTCAGTTAAAAAATTCAATAAAACTTCATTTTCATGCCTGCTATTCCTGAACCTTGTGTCGTCAGTCGATATCAAATCTCCAAAAATCATTTACCTCATTTCGCATCATTGATGTGGGATACATCAAGGCCCACCTATTACTTGTCGACATCAGCACATCATCCAAGAAGTTGACTTGGAAACACTCCTTTAGTACCTTGAGGCTTGTATACATCAATGGTAGGTTTATCACTTCCAGCGATAGGTTGACATCACTGGCCTTCGACTGAAAGACTTTGTATGGTGTTCGACACCAAATCATTTATTCACACCATGTGGAATGTGTTGCACTACCTTGAGGGTCATTATCATTATCGCTGATTCCTCCCGCATCTGTTAATGACTTACATCATTGGCTGGTAATGAGATGATGTCTCTCCATGTTCAACCTCGGATCATATATTCACATCGTTAGACTTGTACATTGAGTTAAAGACTGGATGAGATTGAGGACCCTAGATCTACTTTCATCCATACGGGCTGTGATATATTTTTCAAGAGTACTATATCAAATGTACAATTGCCTTACATTTATGGTCATCCATTCATTGGTCTACATATGTAAATGACTATATTTGTACATGTAATGCAAGTTTATAAAATTGAGCACAGGTATGCCTTCCCTCAGCTAAAAATTGTGAGAAAAAATCAAAGTATCATGATATTTGTATTGTAATTGACGTAGGTCACCTTCTGCTTCGAAACCTTCTCTCCAAGTGGTAAAGCATCTCACTCGACATGGTTATTTTTGACTTCATGCTTTAGGGGGCAACTGTTACAGGAAAATTTGGGCACATCAATCCCGTCTTCCAGATCTGTATTATTAGGGTCCATTAACCCCTAATTCCGTTGTTTTCATTCCCTAATGAAGTTAACCTACATAATGCTTTCCTCCCAAGAGTTTCATGTCACCATTCATCCAAAAAATGCCCCTAAAGAGATCAGTGCAAATGGCTCTTTATCAGGCCGCAATGCATTGCAGGAATTGCACTATCTGGGTGTTATGCATCACACCTAGCATTTGTTCTACCTGCGATGAATGAGATCCATCGAATTTTTGAAATGAATCCATTGGATTCCTCATCCAATGGATGCTTCTGGATGTTTCTCGAAGGATAGAGCTCGCTTTTGGATGAGGAAGGAGATGAATGAACCTTAATCCATTATCCCTTCCTCCATGGAACTATCTCCCAATTTTGGCAAAGCATTCATGAGGACCATTAATGGCTTAACCTCCTCCATTTAGCTATAAATTGACCAAGCATTCAAAGGCTGGTATCGGTTGGAACTTCATAAGCTAAGGAAATTCTTTTGCAATGAGATTAGTAGAGAGAGTAATGCTATCATGTCAAATTGTTGTTTCATGAGAAGAGAAGGGTTTGAAGCTGGAAGGATGACACAGAATCGGACATGCATCTACATGGGTTGTAATATTTCCTTCTATGGATAAAGATTTCTATGCTTTTCCCCATTCATGTGTTATGTGATGTATATCGTACTTTTGATTCTATAATATATTTAGCTAACATATCGATATGTATGCTTTGATGGTTTTCTGTCTCAGCTTGTGTGCAGGTACCTTTCATGTGAGTTAAGTATGGAAGGGAGCGGCGAAAGCAGTCAAAGGGAATAGGGATCGAGTGAGAGATACAAGTTTGTTCTTTTGCTCCTCTTTCTTTTATCTGTTAGCTAAAGGACAAGCAATGGAATTACTTTAATTGTTGTTCTAGACTTGCTACTAGGTCTAGGGGTTAGCCATTTGAAGAAACACTAAATTTTCCCATAACAACCTTGGGTCTTGACAAAGGATCTTGATAGGGATTTTCTCAAAGCTATATCCCTACCCCAATTTCTACCGCAATTACTACCTTTGTTTTGGTAGCCCTTTACTAGGTACATGATCGGCTCAGGATGGAGGATTATCAACCTTTTCGCCAGATCAAGGGATGCTTCTATCCTTCCACACTTAACTAGGACACCTCCCTTCCAAGGCCGCATACTCAACCAAAACAACTTGATAGGTTTGTTTATTGCCAATGTGGAAACCCCAAAGGATGTCCTAGCATGCCACAATACCTTGGGACCTATGTACCCTGAGACTAAGACCAGTTCTCGAACCCCCTTCCGTAGATGACAATCTTAACAAAATCTCTCCAGGGTAACAAGCAAGAGCCCACAGAGAAAGAGAAGGTCTCGACAGTGGCCACCTTCAGGTGTATCATTTCCATTAACTAACATTCCTCTTCTAAAAACATGTTTGCTAGACAGTCGTGGGTGAGAGCCGAGAGAGCATACCAGTTCTTGCAGATGAACACCAGTTGTAGCTCGATGTCCTCCAACCCTCCACTTCTACCACCTTTAGCTACACATCCTGACATATCTCTCTGCATGAAAATGCCTCTTAGCCTAAATTTCTTACCTTTTTGTTTTCGTGGGCACCTACCTTGCCTACTTCCGAAGGTCTCACCACATGCCTTCGTCATCCATCCACTTCCCATTCTCCCACTTGATTTTCTCGAGATGGGGTTTCCCTGACAACTCCATTATTTCCCTCCATTAATCCTCTCCTACCACCGGCTGTGCCTACCGCGAGCTTACTCCATATACATTTCCACTTTCCAACTACCATAACCTTCCTCCCTCTACCACACTTAACACTTCACTTTCTTCTCTCCCCTTTTCCCTCATGCACAATTGTCTTTTCCTTGTGCTGCTTGCTACCCCACTTCCCTTTACCTACTCTCGTGGTCTCATGCCGACCTCTTCTCGCTCTGCCCTCCGAGCCAACTGGGTGACTGATGCCCCCTCGGCCCACAATGTCATATCGTCCACCTCTCCTTCATTTACTTCATCGTGCCTTTCGTACCCCGATCGGGGGATTCACTATCCTTTTTAATTTCTATTTAGAATACAATTTTATCTTGTTTTAACCTTGATGCCTAGTAGAATGGAGGTTTGGTTGAAGAGTGTCCTTGGACTTGGAATTAAAGGTTTATTTTCTCTATTCCTTTTAATCTTTGTAGTATGGAGAATTTGACTAGGGTGAAGTTGTTGTATATTTGAAGACTCGGTGGTTTTCTCTAAACTTATTGCTCATAATCAAAGATCATCTTATCTTGAGTAAGTGAAACTATTGAAAGGGAAAAACATCAAACTTATCAGATATGTGGAGTTGTTGAGTAGTATAGTATGATGTTTCTATGATGGAGACGGTCAGAGATAACATGTGTTGTAGGTATAGCCATTTTCTTCTCCTAGAATTCGACAATTAAATACAAACTAGGATTGGCTAAGCCACAAATTTTATAGCTAAAATCCTTACTATGTGGTGTGCCATGAGGATTTCCCTTTGGAAGTAGGTAAAAGTATTCAGATTGTATGGGGATTCAAATGTCCTTGTGGATTGGTTCAGTGGGAGAGCTCACTTAAGGGTCCTTCATTTATAATTTGGGGGAGGAAAATCTGCCATCTATAGGAGTAGTTCTTCATACATTCAATGAAAACAATGTTTTTATCCAAAGAAGCTATGCTATTAAATGTTGGGTTAGTTTACATCTCAGTTGTATCTAATGGTCATGTGTTGTTTCTTTTGTCCATTAATATGTTTGATCCTATTCAAATACGATTTAGTTAAGTTTCAAGATATGTTTGGGGTCTAAGATATATATGTATCGTTTTTTTTATTCCACTTCTTTAAGTTATCAAGTGAGCAGTGATACAACCAAGGGATTGCATTTTTTTATATTCCTATGAAATATCAAAAGTTTATTTTTTTCTTTTGTTTTAAATAACCAAGGGATTAAATCTATTTGAGATTCAAACATCTTTTTAAGTTGTGCACTTTAAAAAAAAATTGTATATAAAAAAATTTGATCTTTCTTGACACTTGTTAAATCAGTGATTATAATGCCAACTTAAAATGGAAAACACAAAAACACCACATAAATTTTCACATAAAAAAATTGAAACTTCAATTTCATTATTTAAATCCTATATATATATATATATATAATATATATATATATAATATATATATTATTAAAGCGAACCATCCATACATTTTATTTATTTTTCAAATAAATTTCTAAAATTCCTACTATTATACCAAAATGGATTAGTTTGGATTATGGGTATTTAAGAGTTCTTAACCAGCGCAATAAAAGAAAATTGTTAACTCAAATGGAAATATTTAGGTGAATTTCCCTCCATGGAAGGTCGGGCACGGTAATTCAGAAAACAATAATTGCAAAGTGTAACGACAACTTCTAAACATGATATAGATATATTTTATGATAAGATTCTAGGGATTTTTTAAACGTTTATGGTAACCTTCTGCCAACTCAAAAGAAACATACTTCAAGCATACTATTATTGAAACACGTCATGATTATGTCCCATGGTGCACCTATAATTATTTCGCAGATTTCAGGTTGAACTTTCACAGAAAAGACGGGGCCACTGTTATCGGTTGAAACTCTTTTTATCTTTTAAACATTGTACTATTGGAATCCGAGGAGCACTGTTTATAATCAACAAAATTATCGCTTCCTTAAATATCTGGATACGAAACTTCTTTCAACTTTGTTTTTTAACTCTCTGATGTTACGATCAATTTTTATTTTTTTTGTTTTCATTATGTGATGTTTGTTGGAACTACTACACTTACATGCAGACTCTCAGTTATAGTATGCAACTACATGCAACTGCATGCAGACTCTCAGTTAAAGCATGCAACTACATGCAACTACTACACATCTACATGTGGACTCTTAGTTAGAGCATGGGATTGCATGCAAGATTCCTTTTGCATGATTTACTCCTTGATTTGCTCCTTCTTTAACTCCGCAACTGACTAGTTATCTCCGGAACTTGTTGTAGTTGTTGAGTCTTCTCATTGATCACCACTATAGTTCATTACCTTGGGATCTTCACCCAGTAATGCTATATAATGAGCATTGTAACATATTTTCCAATGAATCATTCTTCTTCTTTCAATTTTCTTTTAATGTTTTTGCTCTGCAAAGCTGTGTGTTCAACCTTTACTAGCTAGATTCATCTGTGCAGGTTTTCTAACACATTTACAGTTTTACATAGGTAGATAATTGTAAGTTTTATTTATTTAATTTCCGGTAGACGTCGTTAAGCTCAATCTCATTCAGGTGGTATACTTGACTAATGAAGAAAGACGACTCGTGCAGGAAAGAGAATGTTGCATTACAAAAAAGGACATTCAATTTTCCTAATAAATATAATATCTACTGACATTTTGTGTGAATGAACAAGGGACTCTCGTAATTGATCCATTATCAATTACAGCTTTAATGTGGATTCAAATGTCATCGAGGAATGGCTGAGAAACTACATTGGATTGAAGAGAAGTAAAGTATACACATTTCTACAACACTACAAAGCTATTTGGTCTGTCAAGGTGAGTAATAGAAATTGTCCTGAAAAACAAATTATTCATAATATTTCAAATTGTCATAATGAAAGTTAAATTTTTTTTTTTCCTCGTACTGCGGTTGAGTAACATTTGAAAAAAGAAAAATCATAAGTATTTACAGAGTGTTGGAAGAAAAAAATAAAAATGAGTTAGGTAAAAGTCTCTGAGTAAAAAGAATCAAAGGCGTAGTGTTAGAATTAATGAAGATTGCTAGTTCGTTTGACGTCTGTGAAAGTTGCGCTGGATTGCATGATTGATCCGAGGGAAAATAAGAATAATACATTTGTATTTATCGAGTTTTTTTGAGGACTCTCAACTCCGCCTCTATATAATCTGTAAATAATGCACTCACAGATGAGTAAACATAGCATAAAAGGATTTGCTTCTCGTGCGTTTTGTATGTTTAGGCTCTTGTGACACAGCCATAGTTGAAGATGACCATCCGCTCTTCAGATTCGTCCTTTGCAGAAAAGTGTAGTTAATTATTTTTTCCATGTAACTCACAAGTTAGTTATACTTGAATGTATGATTTAACAAAAATTGTGATACTTTTTATATATATGAAGAACTTTTGATTTAATAAAATATCTAACCTTATCACAAGAAACTAAACATGTCCAAAAAAAAATTGAACCTATTAACCAAATCAGAAACAGTTTTTCCAACCACGTTAGCGAAATCCAAGGGACAAATATTCGGTGAAATTATTACAAAGTATGAAACAGTTTTTCCAACCACCTTATCTAAATCCAAGGGACAAAGCTTCGGTGAAATTACTAAATATGTTGCGGAAGGACAAAGGGCACGTGAAGATCATACGGTTAACCAATATTTCCTTGATCGACATCTGATGAAGGGCCATATTATTAGGTCTAGTCGTCCGGTGCCCAAACAGTTGCTTCTTCTCCTTTCGTCCTCCCCTTCCTGTTAGTTTGGTAGTTAGGGTTTCCTTAGCAAACCCTTTCACCCTTTGATCGTCAACATAAACTCATTTGATTTGAGAAACTGGATAGCTCTTCTTCGTATTCGACCAGGTGTCCTATACATATATTCTTCCACATGAATACACACAGCAACTTGTTATAGCATGAGCAGGTAGACTTGGTGCTCTAATACACCGAGGCAGCATAGCCGCCCGTAATATTACTCCATGGAATAGGAGCACTAGGAACATTTCCATAATAAGTTCTATATGATGAACGACGACCAGCAGAGATAGTTGTTCCCCGCAGATTTGAAGCAATTCTCTGCAGAAAGGAGTAGACGGTTCTAGCTATAGCACAGAGTTGCGTAAGCATTGAGGGTATGTTCCTGCAAGACGGAAGGCATAACACCGAACAGGATAGGAGGCCTAATACGTCCAACATATCACCAATAATATATTACAGTCCTTCAAATATGTGTGTGTTCGGCAGGAGATTCAAAATTGCCTTACAGTTCTGCTATTCAAAGCTAAGCTGCTGAAACTGGGACGGGAAACGAATGCGACAAAGCCATGGACGCAATTTGATGGAATGCGGAGATAGTCAGCAAAACAATTTGCAACGAAAGCAAACTAACAAAACCCTAAAGTCAATTCTTTGCAACCTCTCTGCCCTGGTTTCCTACTGTGCAGTCGACTCTCTAGGATGCCTGACCTGAACTACATATTAGGCAGTTGTCTGTCAATTTTATTATTACCCCGTGCTTAACCACTCCCACCTTCTAACTACCCCCACATGTTATTCCCTTGGATTGAGCAGTTGGACACATAACAGGTAAAGAAATGAAATTATTTTAATGTCTATGAAGATAAAAATAGTTTAGGGTACAAATTGTTTTTCCATTTCTTTCTGGTTTTTGTATTAAGTCTTTTTCCTGCATAATAAATTCTCTTAAAGAATAGACTAATCCCTAGGGAATATATTATCCCAAGTGTTAGCTATCTCTACATAATTTTTTCTGTTGTCTTTGAAGGCCTCACATTCTAAAATGAATTTTTTTTATTGTTTCCAGTTTTCTGGAACAGCCTTTCCTCCCACACTTCTTTTGCCCTTTTACAAAGCCATATTTCACAAATGACTTGATGAGAATTGGTCCTTAATTGAGCTATAGGAATTTTGGTTATCCAAGAAATATTGGCCCCTATGTAAGCTTTTTGTTTGATGATTATGAGTGGTATTAAACTTTTCAATATAATATTTTTTCTTTCTTGCCAAATTTTTTTAACTCTTTACTATTTGTGGCACACATACTAGGAAAATACCCTATTTACCAAACTATTTGTTATTTTGCAACATCCAAATCTTCTTTCTTTTGTAGGATATGTCAATCTGCCCTCTTTCATTTGCTCATTTTCTTTTAAATATCTTATGACCATAGCAATTTCTTCAATAACAGCAATCCTTGTTTCACTTAACAAATATCATAGAGACTTTTTATTTTGAATTTGTTTATAATGAAACTCTTCTGAATTTTCTAAATTTGTTTCCACTGTATATAACATGTACTATTAACACACAGTTCACAATCATAAAAAAGGGCCTAAATAAAAAAATTAAAATAATTTTCCAATCCCATAATTTTAATTCTCTACAACTTTTTTAAAGAAAATAAATGTATACCATCCCCAAATTTCTTTTATTTCTACGATCATCCTAATTAAAGTCCATTTACAGTCCATTCCAACTTAAATTTATGTTAAATTGAATTCAGAGGTAGTGGTTGAAGTCAGCCACTAGCTACATTGTCAATTGTCATGCCCAAACATAGGTGTGTGAAACGAGAGTGAAAACTATGTAAAGTCTAATACACGTCTACTGCGAATGGTCGTCTACCTAACCGTGGAATATAGCAATTACTAATAGATTTTTGTAAAGGTTCTACGACGAAATTAATGATATATTCTGGACAAACAAGCCCACCGGTCTGAATATTAGGTTTCAAGTGCCGATAAATACTTCCCGATAACACATCTTACTTACTCGTTAATTTTAAATAGAATTTATGACATAAACCCATGTTGTACAGATATTGTTTAAATATTGGACGGTTTTATCTATACTTTTTCTTAACAGCAATTTGATTTTTTAATCGATATAAAGATTCGAATCACCGAATATTCCAATAACGCCTATACATATGTGGAAAAAAACAACTTGAACAATACACGCAAATAATATAACAACTTCCACACGACAGTTTTCATTCGTTTCTACGCTATCGCTATATATCTATTTCAGAGTATATCACAATATGATGTAAAAACTATTAATTCAATAGTTATAAATATCACAAAATGAAAATAAAAAGAAATGTATTAGAAATAATAGAAATATATAATATTGCTTATTCAGTTTTATAGGAATAATAATTTATTTAATAAATTATATTAGATATTAAGTACAGAATTATATTTCTATTTATCATTTTCACTTATTTATATAATGACATTTTATATATTCTCTCCACTTCAAGTCACATGTTATGCTATATGCATTTCTATGTTTATATAAATTTTGTTTTTGAGTAATCACTAAAATAAAATATTAGTATTTACTTGATTTTGTATGATTTATAGGACTATGTGAATTAAACAATATTATAATTGAAATGCTATATGCATTTCTATGTTTATATAAATTTTGTTTTTGAGTAATCAATGGAATAAAATATTAGTATTTACAGGATTTTGTATGATTTATAGGATTATGTGAATTAAACAATACTATAATTGAATTTTTAATGTATTTTTTTTTTTTTTTTTAATAAACTATAAATGTGAAAATTAAATATAATTAGATAAACCTCTATTGTAATTTTCTTAGTTAAATTTCTATTTGGTCAAAAATGATACAAATCATTTAAATTGATTCAAAATATTGTAATACTTTATTTCCCTATTTAAAATTAATAAAAGGCTCTTTTGGTTTTTAAAACTTGGTAATTGATTGGCTTCTCTATTCATTGTATGACATTTGTGAAATATCAACGTTTGGAATTTTCTACTAAGATTGATACTCACCATCAAAATTTTTAATAATAATAATAACAACAATAACCACACTTAATTAATATTACTAGTAAATATAATTAAAATTAATACAATATGTAATTGAAATATACCTTAATACTCACTTAATATTCATAGTAAATATTATTAAAGTTAATATAGTAGCTAATTATCAATTTATTTGTAATAATGTACTACTATTAATTATATTAATGGTTAATTATTATAGTTTATATATATATGAAAAGATATTATTTGTTATGTTAATTGACTAATAAAATAGTATTAATTAATTAATAATAGTATATTATTATAACTCCGAGATGTGGGTGGATGAAAGGCGACATGATGGGCATGACACCAAGCGCAACCCCACCGTGTGTAGGTTTTAACCCCGTACAGAAATTTCCTGCATATGAATTGTAAAATGACAAAAAATTGTAAAATGACAAAAAATAAACAACGTGAGAGCATAACACATAAAAGACATATACACAGATATGACAAAAAATAAACAACGTGAGAGCATAACACATAAAAGACATATACACAGATATTTTCCCCTGGATCCCATAACCGAGACTAAGAGCTTGATTTTTCGTTATGTTCCTTTCAATGTTACAATACATATTTATACATGCCAAAGCATCTAATACCATGGACCGAAAACCATTGCGTCCAAAACCATGGACCGAAAACCATCATGTCCAAAACCATGTGCGAAAAATATGCACAAAACCATAGGTAGGCCCGCCCAACCTAATATAGGGTCCAAAAAACAAAATTTTCTAAGGCGCTGCCCTGCACCACATAGAAGGGGGTTACCTGCAACCCTCAAACTCCCTATGACCCCATGCTACACAATCAGTGCAACGAACCGAGGACTCTGCCCCCCTCTAGCCCCTTAATTAACTACGCGGGCTAGTCATGGAAAGAATATAAGACAACCCAACATTCTCCCACTTGTTGTTTTCTGTCCATAGGGGGCCACAAGAGAGCTTAGTCATTTATTTAGCCTTGCAACGCGCATTGTTTCTCTACACCAACAGAAATTCTCAGAGCTCACATATTTTGTCAATGCATTTCCACTATTCTTCAAAGTGTCCACCTTTACCAGCAACACCTTTTTGTCTTCTATCATATCCCTCACAAAGTGATACTGAATATCAATGTGCTTTATCTTTGACTGATATGGAGATTTCTTTGCTAAGAAAATTGCACTTTGGCTATCACATGCTATCCTTATAGCTCCTTGTACTAACCCCATACTTGAACACAATCTCTGCAACCAAAGTGCTTCCTTGCTTGCATGAGTGGTTGCCATGTATTTTGCCTCTATTTTGCCTCTATAGTTGTTTCTTACTCATCCAACTAACTACACCTCCAAATAAGTTAAACACATACCCACTTGTAGATTTTCTCTAATCCAGATATCTCGCCTAGTCTACATCAAGAAAGCCACGAATATCCAACACTCTATCCAATCCTGGTCTTCCTTGGTAGCACAGATCATAATCACTAGTGCCACGCAAATACCTGAAAACTCGCTTCACTGTTGTAAAGTGTTCCTTTCGTGGTTTCACACAAACCTGCTCAACACTCCCACTGCATGTGCAATCTCTCATCTAGTACAGACCATTGCATACATCATGTTACCGAGTGCACTTGCATATGGAACATGGGACATGTCCTATTCCTCTTCTTGTGTCTTGGGACATTGTTCATCAGATAACTTCACACCTATAGGAATAGGAACCTTCACCGGTTTACTATCATTTATATTAAACCTCTACAGTATTGTCTCGGCATACTTCCTCTGGTTTAACCAGAACTTCCTCTTTGCTTGATCTATTTTAATTTCTATGCCCAAAATATTGTTTACAGCACCAAGATCTTTCATGTCAAATTTGGAGGACAATTGGGTCTTCAAATCCTCGATAATTTCTTTTTCATTTCCAACCAGCAACATATCATCCACATATAAGACTAGATAAATAACACGGTCACCAATTAATTTAAAATACACATAGTGATCTATTTTGCTTCTGGTGAAGCCAAGTCCCCGTATAAATGTATCAAATTTTTTATACCATATCCTTGGTGACTGTTTAACCCATACAAAGACTTCTTTAACTTGCATACCATTTCTTTCATACCCTTCACCGCAAAACCTTAAAGTTGCTTCATGTAGATCTCCTCTTCCAGATCCCCGTGAAGAAATGATGTCTTCATATCCATCTGTTCCACCTCAAAATCAAAAGCAACAGCAACAGATAATAGTAATCTAATAGAAGCTACCTTGGCAACAGGAGAAAAAATATCACCAAAATCAACTCCTAGTACCTCGGAATAACCTTTTGCTACCAACCGAGCTTTGTATTTCTCCTCAATTCCTTCTACATTTGTTTTCTTCTTGAATGCCCATTTGTTTCCAATGGGTTTCCTTCTAGTCGGCAACTTCACCAGATCCCAAGCCTCATTTTTGTGCAAAGATGCCATTTCATCAACCATGGCCTCTTTCCAAAGTTTTCCATCCTCTGAATATATTGCTTGCTTCACAGTTATGGGATCATCATTAGTAACAAATAAAGAAAAAATTGAACAAAAAGTAGATGGACTATAACTTCCCCACTACCTTAGTTCTCGAACTGATCTTCTCAAACCTAGAGTTTCTGGCTCTTCATCTTCTGATTCCTCCTCTACTGTAGAGTCTCATTCTTCCTTCTTAAGATCAAACTCTATCTTCTCATTTTCCTTTTGTTGGACTTCATGTTTAATAGCATCTTTTACCTCTCTGAACACCATATCTTGGTTGTACACAACCTTCCTTGTTACTGGGTTCCAAACCGTATAACCCTTTAAACCATCCTTATACCCAATAAAGATGCACTTTTGAAATTTACTATCCAACTTGGTATTTTCTCCTTTGGAACATGTACATATGCATCACATCCAAATACCTTCATATGTGAAAGAGAGGGTTTCTTACGAGTCGATACCTCTTGTGGAGTATTATCCTCCAACGATGATGAAGGTGATATGTTGAGGAGGGAACATGTTGTCTCCACTGCCTCTGCCCAGAATTCATGTCCCAACCTAACACCACTCAGCATGCTTCTTACCCTTTCCATCAACGTCTTGTTCATTCTTTCTGCAACTCTATTTTTCTCAGGTGTGTATGGAGTAGTATTCTGCCATGCTATAGCACACTTCTTATAGAATTCTTCAAATTCTTTGCTGCAAAAATCTCCACCGTTATCCGTCCTCAACACTTTTATCTTCTTCCCTGTCTACTTTTCCACCAAAACCTTAAATTCTTTAAACCCATCAAAGACTTTAGATTTCTTCTTAAGGAAATATATCCATGTATTTCTTGAGAAGTCAACTATAAATGATACATAGTACACAAACTTACCCAGTGATGGAACCTTCACAGGTCCAAACACATCATTGTGCACAACTTCGAATATAGGTTTCACCCTCTTACCACCAGAGGGGAAGCTCCCCTGATTTTGCTTCCCATATACAAAATTTTCAAAGAAATCAAAATCCAAAGAGCCATTACTCATACCTTCTACCATGCCTTTACCATGAAGTATTCGAAGGCCCTTCTATCCAATATGTCTAAGCCTTTAATGCCACAACATGATCTTTTCTCCAAAGACAACTAGATTTTCTGCTCCACTTTCAGGAACCACATAACTGTTCCACCCATCAACAAGAGTGCTACCTTGCAGCTTGTATAGAGTTCCAATTCGAACTCCCCACATCAATACTAGTGCCCCGAGAACCATCTTGTAGGTATCCTTCTTGAACACTATTTTTACACCTGCATCATCCAACTTGCTTACAGAAATCAGATTTCTGGCTAATGCAGGAATATACAGAACACCGGGAAGTGTTCTAACCCTTCCACCTTGCAACTTCAACTTTAGTTTTCCGCGACATATGATTCTAGACTTCCTGTCATCCCCCAAGAAGAAATCACCACCATCATATTTCTCATACTCGCAGAATCACTCTCTACAGGGATTGAAGTGAAAGGATGCACCTAAGTCAATCAACCATGCCTCATGATCTACATGTGTACTTGAATAAGCCAAGTACACATCCCCACCTTCATCTGAGGTGGTTTGCGCCTCTATAGAAGGAGCATCATCAAATCCCTTTCCTTTATCAGGAGCTTTAGATTTACAGTCTCTTTTGTAGTGCCCTTCCTTTCGGCATTTCCATCACACCACCTTTATAGGTTTTCCTAGAGATTTAGATCACCCTCTAGATTTAGACCTCCCACTCAATGAATTATTTTTGCTTCTGTTATGGAACCATCCTTGTATAGGCAAGGCATGACCATTCTGGCTCCCCATATTTTTTCGTCTCATTTCCTCCATTAGCAAGGATGAGACTATTTCATCAAAGTCCAAGGCAATTTCATTGCTACTTATTGCAATAACCAAACTATCCCATGAATGTGGTAGAGAACACAACAAACCAATGCACTTATCTTCATCTAAAATTTTAATATCAATAGATAATAACTCACTTACCACAATATTAAATGTGTTTATATGCTTTGTAACCAAGTCTCCATCTTTCATCCTCAGGTTATACAACTTTTTCTGTAGGACGAGTTTATTCACCACAGACTTAGATTGGTACAATGTCCCTAACTTGTCCCATAAAGCCTTCACCATAGCTTCCCCTGATACATTCAAGAATATTGAATCTGAGACACACAATCATATTGTGCTCTTTGTCGTCCGATCTAACTTCTTCCATTCTTCATCAGACACTCCCATTGGTTTAGTACCCAGATCTACCATGATCCACTATCTTTATCCACCAATAGATCTTTCAACTTGTGTTTCCAAAGCTCAAAACTCTAACCATTAAATTTCTTGATCTCTATCTTTCCACTCCTCACCATATTTTTTCACTACCAGAATCGATCTCGCAAATCTCCCACTGAACAGGGTCTACCACAGGCCTGAGTGAAACCCTTCAGCAACAAAGGTGTCCACTTGAAGCCAAAATATCTCTCATACCAAATGTAGGTTTTAACCCATACATAAATTTCCTACTTACGAATTCTAAAAACAAAGAAAATAAACAATGCGATAGCATAACACATAAAACACATATACACAGATATTATTCCCTTGATCCCAAAACTAGGACTACTAGCTTGATTTTTCATTATGTTCCTTTCTATGTTACAATACATATTTATACATGATGAAGCATCCAATACCATGGACCGAAAACCATCGCGTCCAAAACCATGGAATGAAAACCATCACGTCCAAAACCATGTGCAAAAAACATGCACAAAAGCATAGGTAGGTCCGCCCAACCTAATATAGGGTCCAAAAACTAGAATTTTCTAGGGCGCTACCCCAAACCCCGTAGAGGGGGGTTACTTACACCCTCAAATGCCCTGTGACCCCCCGCTACGCAATCAGTGCAACAACAGGGGGGCTCCGCCTCCGCTCTAACCCCCCGGTTAACTACGTGGGCTAGTCGTGCAAATAATATAACACAACCCAACACCCTCTAGATGTGAACCCTTCCTACAAGTGGCATGTACCATATATGGAGCCACCTTATGGAACTTTCAAGATGCATGGTATTATGGTTATGGGCATAAAGGTATTTGAGGAGGCATTGTTTATAATTGTGGGCATGGGAATTTGTGTTAGTGGGAGAGAGAGAACGGAGCATTTGTGTGGGCCGCCAACTTGTAAGAACCTATATGTGTGTGATTTTCACAATTACCTTTTAGTGTGTGTGAGCAGGGATATATCCTTCATTAAGTTGAAGGTTGTGAGCCACTACTTTAGGACCCTCTCAAGAAAATTAAGAGGAGGCTATCAAGAGTTGGGGTTTAAAGAACGCAAAACAAGATTTCTATTAAATGGCCTTTTGGACCATGATAATTGTGGTATTAAGATTTGGTTAATGTTTTGGTAGAGGGTGGGGTGGTGTCTATAGGGGCCTCTGAACCCCAATTCAATTGGGGGAGTTGATATGCTGGAGCATGGGAACAAAGTGGTAAAAGGTAGCTAATTTGGGTTCAAACCTTACGAATATAATGAGGCCTTAGGTGGATCCTAGAAGGTGGTGGTCACTTGCTCAGGTGGTGCAACATTTATAGTTCTAGCATCCTAGAAATGCACATCGTGAGGTGATGAATTTTTGGATCGGTGATATAGTTTCAAAAATTAATAGTGAGTTTTGGTGGTCTCAAGTGCCATGGAAGATGTTGTGATAAAGAGGTCGAACGAGGCAAGGGTTGGTTCATGAGGGCAGGGTATTGATTGAGGTAAGGAAGCAATGAAACTAGGTGAAGGGTAGGTTCATAATCACCTAGTCATGTTGTTCTCCTAGATTTTATAGACACACTAGAAACTCAGTTGAGACAAGTCACAACTCTTTTGCAATAACTAACTCAAAACAGCCATGATGGCTACAATGAATTGATAAAATTCATGAATGACCTGCAACATAATCATTGCAATATGCATGAACAACTTGCATCACTTCTTCATGGCCAAAGGAGGCCAAATGAATGGTTGGAGGAATGAGAGTGATGACTATATCACCTTGATCATCATTTGCATTGTGGCCTTGGACAACGTGAAGCATTAGAGATGACTCTAACACATCCTCTTGTCCAATGATGAGCGTGTCTTGGGTTCATTTCTCAAGATTTTTTTGTGTGGTTTAGTATTTCAAGTTCATAATGTTGAAAAGTTTTTTTAACATTTTATAATCAATTGTTGTTTTGTTCTTTTAGCCAACAAATCAGGTTGGAGTGAGGTTGGATGGATAACAAATTTCAGATAAACATTTTGTTATCTTTTGAGGAAGTAATAAAAAATTTCAAATGAGAAATTAAAAATAGTATATTATTATAATTAGTAGGAACAAGATATTAATTAGTATACGTGATTGATAAAGTATTCAATTTATTAATAAAGGGTAAGGAAAAGGACATAGATAAAGATACAAGAGAAATACATGAGGGGGAGAATTAGTTGGGGTCAACTCTTGAGGTGATAGAGGGAATCTAATTTTCACTAATTTTATATCCATCATCTCTCATGAGTTTGTTGGGGTACTTCGCAATTTCAATGGCCTCAAATTTTCTACGGTGGTAATGGTCAACCCTCGCTAATATACTAGCATTTTCAATATGAATGTGATGTTTTGTGTTCATTGAATGTTGAACAAGGGCTCAGGATTGAGAGTGATTATGTTTAATGTCAACCGAATGTTCTTGTATTCTAATTTTTATGGAGTGAGCATTTCTCCAACATAGGGTTTAACACATGAGCAAGGGATTAGGTATACACCTTTTTGATTGGTGGAATCAATGAGACCTTTGATGGATCTAAGGTGGTTACAGATGGTGTTAATATGTTTAAAGGAGGTTGTGATGTTCTTCTTTCTAAAGATATGGGAGATTTTGTCTATGGTTCATTGAATGTAAGGGAGATAGACTTTGGAGATGGTACTTCTCATATCATACTTTTGTATAGGCTCCTTATTGGAATTTTTGAAAGCTATAATAGCTTTTTTTGTAGTGTAACCATTTTTATTTTAACCATCAAGAAGATGAGCCTTCATAATGTCAAAATGGTTTTTATTGGAAATTCTGACTCGTGTAGATTAGGTGTTAAGAGCAGGTATTTTCTTAGTGGGATTTTGGGGAGAATTAACATGAAGGTATTGCTAAGTGCATGTTGTCTTGTAGTAAGCCTAATGGGAAATGGAACCATCATGATTCATTGTAACAAAAATCTTGAGAAATGGGAGGCTACTGTCAACTTCAATTTCCATGGTAAATTTGATAAAGTATGATTACTAAGGTGATGCATGAAGATTTCCAATTTCTCACATCCATCGGGTGAAATGATGAATGTGTCATCAACAAATCTCTTCCAAAGTTTGGGTTTGAATGGGGCATAATCTAATGCCTTGGTTTCAAGGTCTTCCTTAAACAAATTGGAAACCACATGGGATAAAGGGGAGTATATGGCTACCGCACATGTCTCTTCATAAATTTGATTTTGAAAACCACAAAAATGTTGATTTCAGATATATTTCAATTAATTTTGTAGTGTGAGGATCAATGATTTTGTTGATAACATCCATGGTTGAAGAAACTCTGAGAAATTTTCATTAAAAGATTTTTACCTAGCTTCTTGTGGCTTCCACTATTAGTGAGGTGGTTAAGCATTTTCTCATCCTATTTTTTTTTATTCATGATAACCATTGTGCCTCCTTTGTCATCTTTTAGAACAATAATATCTAGGTTACTTTTTAGGGTCTTTAGGGATAGGTATTCTTCCTTATTGATGTTCTCTTTTGAAAGTTTTTCTTTTAATAGAATAATAAAGAAGACTTGGCTGAGTTCCTGTTTAGTGGTGTTGGGAATATCTCTGATACCATATTCAAGGCTAAACAAGATGTCTTCAATAGGAATTTTTGCGAGGGTAGTGGAAAAATTGAAGCCTTTTTCTAAAAGGTTTTAAGTGTGAGCATCAATTTGAAAATTAGTTAGGTTTACAACCATCTTATGTGATTTGCTTAATTTTCTGGTAGGGATGGTAATAGTTTTCATATTTTGGTTGTTGCTTTGATTTGTATGTTTAGATGGAAGACAAATGGAAAGAGTGGGAGAATATTTGGATGAACGGAATCAATTTGCATGGTCATTTTAGAAATAGTTGCCATTATGGAAAATTGGGGTTTGAAACCCTTAAGATCCATTTTGAGGCATCAAATGAAATATTTTTAGGTCAATATTTTCTTGGGTTTCATCTACACCACATAACATTGAGCTACACTAAGATTCCTTTCCAATGATCCAATGTTAACATCAGTCTAAGCTCATACACAAAGCTTATGCATCTTGTAAGTTTACTACCATGTCTACTACCATGGTAGGAGGATGTAATATTAGTCATTGTTACTCACACATGTGGTAATTTCATGAAGATTGCAGAATGTCCAAAACCATAACTAGAATAAAGGGTTGAGGAGGTAATAAAACACGCTTTGATAGCTATCAAGTAATCTTGAATATGAAAACACTATGCAGAGAAGGGATTACATGTTATGTCAATATATTTATTCAATATATCGATGGAGCATCTAGGAGTTGGAATGTAGAGAGAACGATTGAGGGATATCAGATTTTATAGAACTAAGAGGCCACAAGTATGATGTATATTTATATAGAATACCATTTTTTCTATATTTACATTTTCCCATACTAGAGAAAAGAGAGTAGAGTTTCCTCAACTTATAAGTATGTTCTCATGTATGGGTTTTTTTTGGTAAATATCGTGTTTATTTGTTGATAGTGAGTGTTTACTTTTCAATTCTCTAATTTTTATACTTCAATTATTCCATCTGATTAACCATAAAACAAATAATTAAATAATCTCAAATCTATAGGAAATCTGCACTCATAGTAATTTTTTATTATTTTATTAGATATGTTATGATGAACTATCAAGTGGATTATTGATCATAATTTGTCTATCATATTGATATAATTTTAATAATTTACAAGGATTAAAGAGTTACTTCAATAAGAAACTCATAGAACCTTATCTATTCCAATGAGTTTGTTCACAATAACCTTCACAATCTAGTAGAAGACAAATTTGTGAGGTTGGAATCATAGCTAGTTCCAAAAAGAAATACATTATAATTTTCTTAACAGAAAATAAATAAAACGATTAATTAGTAAAAGTAAAGGAATCCTATACTAATGGGATAGGAAAACCACGTTGCAAAGAGGGTTTTAGATGTCAAATATTGGATCTACAACCATAAGCATCACTAACTATTAAACTTCTTTGTAGGGATTGGTTCTCGATGAGTTTTTCAGTAGTGGGCATCCAATGGGCGGCCCCTCCATAGGGGAGGACCCATCTCATACAGTTATACAGTAAATCGATCTAGCAAGGGGCTCAACCACCCATGGAATTCACAAGCAGATGGGCAGAGATCAAACGAGGCTCTAGTGATGGGAGCATAATGGTTGGAATGCATGCAAGGTCAACCCCTTCCCAAAGCCATAATAAACGCTAAGCTTGTGATCCTGAATAATGGACTAGAACAATTGTTAGGCCATGAAATTGTTGTATCTAATGCATTTTTTTTCCCATTTGATGCCTCAATTATTCACTTGTTTTACTAGTTTATGAACCTTTATATTCCACTTATATATCCTTTTCATGTAATAGTGAATATTTACATTTGTTTTTCATTTTATACCTTCTCTATATGCAATCCTTAGGTTTGATGCTTGTTAATGTTGTTAATGCAAGTCTTGCACTCCATAGAGATCTTGCACCAAAATAGAGGCATATGTCAGCTACTTCATCATCCAAGCTTTCCACAGAGGAAATTCCTAGCTAGTAGTTTAAACATGGACCTATAATTATCTTGGATCCTTTTTGATAGTCATAGGTTCACATATCTTTCATTGACATGTTCCTGCACTAAAGAGCAACATTCCTGTACTAGAGAGCCACCAATTTTGAGCTTCAACATCTCAGCAAGCTTCCAGGGAAAATTGATGAAGGTTTTTGCTAACAAGGATGTTATAACACCTTCCCATGAGTTGGATCGTACCCAAGTCGCACGTGTGGGTCTCTAGAAGAAAATCAACAAATCTACTCAAAATCCACACAATTTCCAAACTGCCAAGTTTGACCTCAATTTCTATGAATATGGTGGATAACCATGGAAATATAATAATATGTGTTTTTTAATAGTATAACAAGTTATCTATAACCGAAATTGTTTCCAAGTATTCGCAATGGTTTAAAAGTTACACGAGGGTCTTTGAGGCAGTTTTATAAAAAATGACTGTTTTTCCAAAATTTTAAGATCTTGCCCAAATTTTCCCAAAAAAAATGGAAAATTCGTATCATATACCTATTTTCTCAATGGAAAAATGGTTTTACTGGTCTCCTATTGATGGGAAGTGGTTGGGATTAAATCCCTCAACTTGTTTGCAAAGGATTATCATGGCTAAATTTAAACTTGTAATGTAAAATTATTATAAAAATAGAGTTATGGCTCCAAGCATAGCTAGAAAACCATTCTTGGTATTCTCATGCTACCAAGCTGATTGTTGGGTTTCCAACCCTTCCTATGGTCAGCTGAAATTGGAATACTAAAGCTTGTAATGTATTAAAGATTGAGATTTTTTTAATATAAAGCATCAATGTCAGGTTCCCCTTCCATTGTGGTTTGATCATGTTAATGCTTCTAATTTTTTTGTAATTTAATTTATCATTAAGGAGGGTACGAGCTGGTTGGTTTGGGCCCAACCATTCCAGCTTGTTAATCCTCATAGTGTGGATTTCCTTTGAAATATAACATTGTAGTGTGTATGTTTATTGGTTGATTATTCTTGTGAGGCTTGCTTACTATTCTTTTATTTAATTCCATTACTCTGTTTTATTCAAATAACCACTGCATACATTTGAGACCATTATGTAATTCTTATTTCGGTTAAGCTGTGTGCATATCAGTTCTTAAAATCACTTCTTCATTCCTTTTAGATTTGGTTACAGTTATTTTCAACTCAAGGTTTTCTCTTTATATTTTGGTAAGCCTTGAATTCAAGAGGATTTTGAAGGAAACTGAGATTTAACATTGGTTCACGGAACACTCTATTCTCTGAAACCTTGTTCCATTAATATATGTTCTAGGTTTGTGAGATCTACCTTGAAGGTGATTGCATTCTTTCTATATGACTTGGTGAAGCTTTGGAACTTTTATTCAGAATCATTTATTTGGGTATTGGTAGTTGTGGCTTGAAGACTTTGGTTTTTTGAGATGAGAACTTAATGATATTTGTCTCTGAAACCATTGACTTGTTCCAGACCTAAGATATTGATGTTTCCTTGCTTCTTTATGAAGATATTATAATATAATGAGTAAATTCACGCCAAATTTCTAAGACCCTAAAGTTTCTTGTAACAATTCAAGTCATATTCAATGATTACAACTTGTATGATTAATGTGTAGGATTGACCTCGTTACTTTTCCTTACCCAAGACTTGGCTACTGTTATAATTCTAGTTTTTTTCTTGATTTTAGAAACAAAGCCATATTGAGTGGAAGCCTTTGTACCATCCAAGCATTGAATATTGGTTAAATTTTAACAAGTTCATTTGAATACATTGTGAATGGTCTGTGAGTGCAATCAATTACAATTTGTGGTTGATTTTGCATGAGTGGAACAAGAATATTTGATGATTCAAGTGAACTAGCATGAGAAGGTTGTTACGAAATGATTTATTGTTTATTTCATTTTCTTCCTCTTGAAGAACATTCTTTTAGGTGTATTTTTACACCTTTGATTATTGATACCTTTTGGTTTGAGAAGATACAATAAAGTATGGTTTCCTGTTATGCAAGTTTATACATTTTATTTGTACACCATAGTGCCATAGTTTACTTTTGAATGTACAAGAAATGAGAAGTTTAGATAGTGCATGAATGATTAGAGATTTGTTTGATTAATATTAAGCACTCTTTTGAACTGAATGGATTGAGACTTGTGTTCCTTTGAGGCTTTTGATTATTTATCTAGTTTGAAATCTCAGTTTGCTTGATAAGTTAATGAGAGAAGTAGCTAGTGTCCATATTGATCAAGTTCTTTTTCTTTTAATGAAATTATCAAATCTAGTGTAGGAATTGAATTGAAAATTTATGCATTGTTTTCCAGGACTTAGAAGGTTGTTAATTATTCTTGAAGATTAATGTTTCAATTTTAATGCATATGTTTGATTTCAGGATTGGAGTGGAAAATTATTGTTGTTTGCAGGACAAATTAGGGTTTTGTTTTGCAAGTTGCTAGAGTCTTTCTCTGACATTTCCAGTGGTGTGCCTCTAATTATATGAACTCCCAAATTGACAATTAAATGTTAAGTTGTTTATTACGCGCAACATTTTGGCGTCGTTACTGTGGAGACGCTTAGGGGATTGACCTTGGTAAACTTCTGCACTTTTGGTTTTCTTTTTACCTAGCTTTGGTAGCAAGTTTTATTTCCTTAGAATTTATTCTTCGAATTTGATTTTTCTTGCATTATTTTTAACATTTTTTCATTTCTTGGGTGCTATAAGAACCCCCCCTCTTATATATTCAACCGCCTGATAAGAATATATACGAACTTTCATGTTAAAGACAAAGAAATGGTATTTCGAGGCATTTTTCAACAAAGAGTTTTGAGGCTAATATCAATCATTCAATGCACCTATTTCACCATTTAGTTGCGAGGAACATTCAAAGAAGGAGTCTCGAAGTAGTACATGGAGAGCCTCTTTTAGTTTGGTAAGAAATGGAAAACATTATTACTTTTGCATTTCCTATCAAAGATCTAGAAGTGGCTCAAATGCACAATATTCCCCCATCTGCACTACCAAAATTTCATGGTTTAGGAGATGAAGACCCAGATGCATTCTTATTTGAGTTTGAAGTACTTTGTATAGGATATGGTTATTGTACTAATTCTCAAAGGTTGCAAGTGTTTCCTCTTACTCTTAAAGGAGAAGGTCTCCGGTGGTTCATGAGCCTTGGTAGGAACTACATTCAGACATGGGAAGACATCAAGAATGTATTCTTGGAGAAATATCAAGACTATTACCAGGCCAGTGAAGATATTTTTGGAATAAAACAAGGGGAAAATGAAAGCTTGGAGGATTATGTGGAGTGATTTAGATACAACCTCGAAAAATCAAAACATAAGATTTTGGTAAAAGAGACCTTGAAAACACTCCTACTCAAAGGAATCAAAGACGAATTTTTAGAACCTTTAAATCTGGTGGGAGGAGGTGATGTTTGTCACTTACCATATGATGATGTTTGTAAATTATGCATTAGTCATTCAAGAGGAATCTCCAAGATCGGTAAGAATTCTATACAAATTTCTTCTCAATCTTTGGAATCTACTACAAAAATAGGAGCTACAAAATATTTCCTAAATTTATAATTGGATGATTTGCAAGAAGAATGGAAGCAGTGTAAGGAGGACAATTCAAAAAATTATTTCCCATCACTATCAGGGTTTCAACATGTATTGAAGGAATCAAGTAAGGAAATAAATCACCCACCAGGTATAACTCAAGACACATCATCATTTAATACTTGCAGTAATATTTATTGTCCCCGACAGGTTCCTCAACACATCTACAACCCTACAATTCCATGGCAAACTTATAACCCTCCTTTGATTCAATACCCCACCATATTCCTACAATGGCCCTCTCCCTCAAGCCAGATATTCCCGCGGCTTCAAGGATGGTTTGGACCTCCTCTCTAGGGAAATTCCGCATGAAAATTCCAATACCTAAACCACAACAGTTGCAATTCCTGTCCAATTTACCACCATGTTATCCCTCTCTATGGTCCCAACCATTTGTGCAACCAAAGCTTAATTTCAACAATCAAGTTGCACATCAATTTAAAACACGTATTTTTCCTGCTTGCTCCTCTATCATATGTAATGACATATCTTTTAGTGAGGGGAGAGGAGTGAATCCATAAACTTCCCCTATCACCACAAAACATCTACCTTGGGAAGAAAATTTAATCCATAAACCATTAGAGAAACAATCTATGATTGGAACTTGTTCAAAAAATATTGTTGAAGCTCACAAAGAAGAGAACCCTAGAGTTTCTCTTAACCATCCTTGTCAATCTGAAGAGAACAAACTTCAAGCTGTGGAATACCTATACAAGTTGGAGAAACATGAACATGTGTGTCCTATTGAATCCTAGTTCCTAACAATTGTTAGGACACCCTATTCCCTCATCATTCAAAAAATCTTGGTACCATATCAAGTAACTAAGTTGGTTTCGCATACTCTGATATGCGTTAAATTTTACATTTTAAACCTGAGTGTGAGTATATTTAGTATTTTGTTATGCACATGGCTACATTCAATGTATTCCTACACTTGAAGGAAATCTCCCTCCCTTTAAATTGGGGCAGGGTAATATATAAACAAAAATGTCACTTGGAATAAAATTGTTATAGTATCACTCTTGAAATTGTAATTCCTAAGGCACAACTATTGAAATTTTGGTCATAATGCACTCTTGTGATAAGACATGTCTAAAGCAATTCACTCTTGATGCCTCATATTTTATAAAGTAACTTTAATTATTGGCTAATATTATTCATTGGGTTAGTTAGGAGGACTTTTATTATCATACTTTCCATTCATAAGATTAACATACTTCCATCCATCAAATATTTTCAAGTTTCTCTTCAAAGGTATTGATGAAAATCCTCCTTTGGTGGACCACTCCTATAAAACAATAACGAGCACTTATAAGAACCCTAGCATGATCAAATTGAGGAATATTTCTGTCATTACCTGAGATGTCTTCATTAAAATTAGTCTTTAGGGTAGAAGGACCAACCAATAAGATTAGTAATTAAAAATGTTTCATGCCATCCTGTGCTCTTAAGGAGTTGATTTTCCTCCCCAACATAAACGAATTAATTGAGGGATATGAGGTCTCATTATGAGCTGACCTACTATGATCATCGGTCTTAACAAGAATGACATTACCGCTACGGGTCCCCAAGCTAGGGTAATGGATTCCAGTTGAAAAGCTGGAAGAGAAGAGATCTCATCACGAGCCAACTTGTTCATTCTTATTATCTCTTGTGAAAGGCACTGTCGTTCGCTGGTTACCAAGCTAGGACAATGGCCTTTAGTTAATTCCCAAATCAAATCAAATGCTTTTAAATGACTCTGAATATATATCTAACAGTTGGGATACAAGCACTTCATTAGGTTAAAAAGAATCCCTATTGAGGCTATATATGCCTGCTGATAGCAGGGCCATGCCTGTGGTATTAAAGTTAAATTTACACTATGATCTACCTGGTTGTTTTTGTCTTTCCCTGAACTCGTTATCATATCTCTCTGAGAATGGCTTTAATATCCTTTCAGTAATGTGCTTTGGAGTTCTATTTTTCATAAATATGAAGGTTATCAAGGATGTGGGACCCTCAGTGAAGGTGATTCACTTTGTTTGAGTAAGGGAAGCTTCAACTATACACTTGGGTAATGGCAAGATGGTCATCATGGGAAGGTATCATTTTTTCATATTTATTTCCCTCCTTCCATCCATTTTAATGCGTTGACTTCAAAATAATGTCACTTTTATTTATAATAATGAGGCTATTAAAAGTGAATACCTGCTAACTAAGGCTGCTCTTGAGATTCTTTAAGGAAGTTTTGATAGTTGACTATTCCATGATAACAATATTCTTGTAGTAATGACATTTTTAGAATTACTATGGTATCCCTAGCATATTATTTTATTTTGATAAGTCTTAATTAATAAAGATGGACTAGCAGGCATTTTTCTCTTAGAAGAGTCAAATCTAGCAAGGAACAATATTATGACTGCAGGAACATTTATGTGTCAATTCTGGTGTTTTGTAAGGGAATATCAGTATAGCAGTTGATTTCATTGCATGAGTACATGCAAGACGATTGGCATGGGGGGATGTTCTACCCTAGAATTGTTGTATCTAATGCATCTTTTTTCCCATTTGATGTCTCACTTATTCCCTTGTTTTACTAGTTTATGAACCTTTATGTTTCACTTATATATTCTTTGATGCAATAGCGAAGATTTACATTTAGTTTGGATTTTATAGCTTCTCTATATGCATTTATTAGGTTTCATGTTCGTTAATGTTGTTAGTGTGAGTCCTGCACTCCATAGAGATCCTGCAACAAAATGGGCTTATATGTTGGCTACTTCATCATTCAATCTTTCCATGGAGGAAAATGCTAGCTAGTAGTTTAAACATGCACCTGGAATTATCTTGGATCCTTTTTTATAGTCTTAGGTGCATGTATCTTTCATTGACCTGTTACTGCACTAAAGAGAAACATTCCTGCACGAGAGAGCCACCAATTTGGAGCTTCGACATCTCGACATGGTTTCAAGGAAATTTGAGGAATGTTTTTGTTAAAAATAATGTTCTAACACCTTCACATGAGTTGGATTGCACCCAAGTTGCACGTGTGGATCTCTAGAAACAAATCAACAAATCTACTCAAAATCCACACAATTTCCAAACTGCTAATTTTGACCTCAATTGCGTGAATATGGAGATGAGAATCTTCGAAATCTAAGCATATTGGTTTTTTAAAAGTATAACAAGCTATTTATATCCAAAACCATTTCCAATGATTCACAATGGTTGAAATGTTATACGAGGGTCTTTGAGGTAGTTTTATAAAAAATGATTGTTTTTCTAGAATTTTAGGATCTTGCCCAAATTTGCCAAAAAATGGAAAATCTGTATCAGATATGTATTTTCTCAATGGGACAATGGTTTTACTGGTCTCCTATTGGTGAGAAGTAGTTGGGATTCAATCCCTCAACTTGTTTGCAAAGGACTGGCTTGGCTAAAGCCAAATTTGAAATGTAAAATTATTGTAAAAATAGAGCTATGGCTCCAAGCATAGCTAGAAAACTATTCATGGTATTCTCATGCTACCAAGCTGACTACTGGGGGTTCTACCCCTTACTTTGGTTAACTGAAGTTGGAATACTGAAACATGTATTGTATTAAAGATTGAGATCTTTTTAATATAAATCATCAATGTCAGGTTCCCCTTCCATTGTGGTTTAATTGTGTTAATGGTTCTCACTTTGTTGTAGTTTAATTTATCTTTAAGGAGGGTACAAGCTGGTTGGTTTGGGCCCAACCAATGTAGCTCGTTACTCCTCAATTATGTATTATTGTGTCGATTTCCTTTGAAATATAACATTGTAGTGTGCATGTTTATTGGTTGATTATTCTTGTGAGGCTTCCTTAATATTGTTTTATTTATTTCCATTACTATGTTTTATTCAGATATCCATTTCATACATTTGAGATCATTTTGTAATTCTTATTTGGGTTAAGTTGTGCACATATCAGTTCTTGAAATCACTTCTTCATTCCTTTCAGATTTGGTTACAATTATTTTCAACTCAAGGTTTTCCCTTTATATTTTGGTAAGCCTTGAAATGAAGAGGATTTTGAAGGAAACTGATATTTAAAATTGGTTCATGAAACACTCTATTCTCTAAAACCTTGTTCCATTAATATATGTTCTAGGTTTGTGAGATCTACCTTGAAGGTGATTGTATTCTTTCTATATGACTTGGCGAAGCTTTTAAACTTTCATTTGGAATCATTTCTTTGGATATTGGTAGTTGTGGCTTGAAGGCTTTAATGTTTTGAGATGAGCACTTAATCATATTTCTCTTTGAAACCATTGAGTTGTTCCAGATCTAAGATATTAAGGGTCCCTTTCTTATTTATGAAGATCTTATAATATAATAAGTAAATTCACGCTGAATTTATAAGACCCTAAAGTTTCTTGTAACAATTCAAGGCATATTCAATGATTACGACATGTATGATTAAAGTGCAGGATTGACCTTGTTAATTTTCCTTACCCAAGACTTGGCTACTCTTATAATTCTAGTTCTTTTCTTGGTTTAAGAAATAGAGCCACGTTGAGGGGAAGCCTTTGTATCACCCAACCATTGAAAATTGGTTAAATTTTAACAAGTTCAATTGAATATAGTGTGAATGGTCAGTAAGTGTAATCAATTACACTTTGTGGTTGATTTTTCATGAGTGGAACAAGAATATTTGATGATTCAAATGAACTAGTGTGAGAAGCTTGTTAAGAAATGATTTATTGTTGGTTTCATTTTCTTCCTCTTGCAGAACTTTCTCTTAGGTGTAGTTTTGGACCTTTGATTTTTGATACCTTTTGGTTTGAGAAGATAGAATAGAGTATGGTTTTCTTGTTATGCAAGTTTATACATTTGATTTGTACACCATCGTGCTATAGTTTACTTTTGAATGTACAAGAAATGAGAAGTTTAGATAGTGCATGAACGATTAGAGATTTGTTTGATTATTTTTAAGCATTGTTTTGAACTGAATGGATTGAGGCTTCTGTTCCTTTAAGACTTTTGATTATTTATCTAGTTTGAAATCTCATTTTGCTTGATAAGTTAATGAGTGAAGTAACTAGTGTCTAGATTGATCAAGTTATTTTTCTTTTAATGAAATTATCAAATCTAGTGTGCGAATTGAATGGAGAATTTATACATTGTTTTTGAGGACTTAGAAGGTTGTTAATGATTCTAGAAGATTATTGTTTCACTTTTAATGAATACATTGGATTGCAGGATTGGAGTGGAAAATTGTTGTTGTTTGCATGACAAATTAAGGTTTTGTTTTGCATGTTACGAGTCTTTCTCTGGCATTTCCAATGGCGCGCCTCTAAGTTTACGAACTCCAGGATTCACAATTAAATGTTAGGGTTTTTATTATGCCCAACGACAATCATGACAATTTTTGAAGGATCATGTGCTCATATGAAAATTTATGAGGATATGGCTGAAGGAGAAAGAAAGAATCCAATGGATCCAAGCCAAAATCAACCCTACCGGACTCATCAAACTGAAGTTGCAAACCAAAGGGTTCTTCACATTATTTTTTCAAGATCTTATGGATCAGACGAAATTTTCTGAAAATAGGCCCTATTTTATGAACATTATATGCTTACTCATGGTATTTTGGGACAAATGTTATAATATGAAGAAGGAACAACTTCTAGCAGCCCCGGTTTGGGTCCACATATTCTTTTTGCAAGAAAAATTCTAGGAACCAGATAGATTAGAAGGAATACTAAATTCTATTGGGTGATTTTTCAAGATCTCAAAATTCAGTAATCAAAGGAGACATGTAGAATATGCCCTGATCTGCGAACATATCACAATTGTTCCTAGAATCAATAGATTTGGAGTATCATGAATCAATCTAGACATAATAGCCAAATTATGAGCATGTTCCCTTTAAATTCTAAAGGTGCCATGAAGATGGGCACCTATTCAAAATATGTTCATTCATGATGGTAAAGGAACAAAAAGAGAAGGACAAAAAGGATGAAGAGAGATTCTAAAAGGTAGGAGAATGGAAATGGAATTCACCTAAACCTAATCCCAACCCCTTGGTGGCTAATTTAACCCCTATGTCACAAGCTTTAAACCAGACTTAAGCCACAATGATGAAAATTGAGGAAATAGGAAAACATAACAACGCTCAACAACTATTGGGGAAAACTTGTTTGCAACTGTCAGAAATATGGAGATTCATGGACAGACAGACCCAAAGGATATGAAAATAGTCATCCATATAAATAAAGTGGTGCAACCAACGTCTAGTAGAGAGAAGACCACCCCTAAATGAGAAACCCTGAAGGATATGGAAGAAGATCGAAGATTGAAAGAGGTTTTAGTGCATACAAGAGAACTCTTTGAAGTAGAAGAGAAGCATGATCGCCTCAATCCGCATGAAAAAAAATTCTTGAATTCTTCAGGGTCTAGATGAAGGTGGGCATAAAGGATATCCCCTCTCATCAATTGGCCCACTTCCAAAAATTATTTAGCCAATGATGTTTTAGATTATCCCAGTAGGAAGGGGACGCAAATAAATCCCTCGATGCTAAATAATATTGCAAGCTTATCTCTTCAAAATTTGAGCTAGCACTGGTGGAATGAGGGAAACATGGCTGCAACACTTTTGAGGAGGATTTAGGGGAAGCAATAGAGTTCCTTTTGAATTCAGCGTAAATGAGTCAACTCACAGAGTACTTATTTCCCTAACATCTCATCAAATAACCGATGAAGATCATCTCCAGGAACTTTTAGGACCTAAACAACCAAAGAATGTTACGATACCCAAAATACAAATAGAAAACCAAGATATTTTTTTTATTGCAATAAACTAAAATATCAAGTGACAAGCTTGATAAAGTTCTAGCTAACTTTTGGAAACATAGTGAGGATATGACAATAAACACTAAGGGGACAACTGGAGGTTTGGATTTCTTCTGGGACAATGCTCAGATGTCTTTCAAGAATTGATAGGGATTGGTGAATAGCCTTACATGTCAATTTAGGTGTATATGTTTAGATGTATGGATTAACCTCATAACCATATATGGACCTCATAGTTTGATCAAGAAAAAAAGCTTTCTAGGGTAGCTCTCAAGAATTAAAGATTCGATCGATAAATGAGGATGGATAGATGGTGGATTTTTTAATATAATATGTGATATGGAAGAGAAGGAAGGAGGGGTTCATATGCTATATCTAGCGTCTACCCTGTTCAATGACACAATCTAGGATCTTTATCCAGTGAATATCAAGATACATAATGATATTCACACCTGGAACAATCTTAGGTGTTGACAACACGAAATCGCAAGGATACTAAATCATTTTCTAATAACAGAGGTCATCCTCCTTTGTTATTCCTACTTAGATGCCATGGTTCTTCCCAGTATGGGATGATATCATTAGCCCTTCAAACTAGAAATTAATCCGAAAGCAGCTACCAAGAATCACCCATTCAGATTTGAAAGGTTTTGGTTGAGGAGTTTGTGCTTTGTGAATAAGATGGAACAATGGTGGAGATAAATACAAGTGGACGGTAATAGCAGGATGCAATGATTTGAGAATAATCTCAAAGAATTGAAACTAAAAATTAAGTCATGGAATAAAGAGGATGTTGGGGATATTTTTAAACAAGAAAAGAAAAAATTGGAGGTAGAAATGGAGGAATTACAAATTCAAATAATGACAAGAGGTATGTCAGAGGACCTAACCATATAATAATGATGTATTATCCACAAACTTGAATAATGACACAAATAGGAAGAGATTCTTTGGCGAGAGAACTCATGCATCCACTGGTTGAAAAAAGGGGAAATAAATACTAGATTCTTCCACCACTTAATGTTAAATCATAGATGCCACAACTGAATTCTCTCTTTAGGTGTTAGCTCATGAGAGAGGATATTAGATCACAAGGGAATAGAGGAAGAAATTATCTCATTCTTCTTGAATATCCTAATGGAAGGGACAAAAGAACGCACAAAAGCCATTAATCAGATCATTGACATAATACCAAGGCTAATTACGTAAGAGTAAAATGAAACCTTGATGTGATCAACTTCAATGGATGAAATAGAATCCATTGTTAAATAAATGTTGAGAAATAAATCTTTGAGAAAAAATGGGTATACTACAGAATTTTATAAATCTTATTGGTGGTTTATGGGGAAAGAAATCATGGCTCTAATTGAGGAAGCTCGTAGGACACAAAAATGTTTGGTTTGGGCTTAATGTAGCATTCTTGTCCCTGATTCTCAAATCTCATGAAGGAGATAGGACAAGTGGTCATTAGTTGATCGCATTATGTAATTTTCTCTACAGGGAGATAGGACAAGTGGTTATTAGTTGATCACATTAGTGTGCAGGTTAAAACCATTGGTAAACACTATAATTAGACCAAAACCAATGGGATTAGCTATAGGATAGCCTGTCTTGGATGGCATAGTATTTGTTGCACCTCTATAGATAATTATAGGTTAAGGAATTATGTGAGAGACACTAAAATGTTTTCTTTGTTTTTAGTTTTTAGATGACCAATGCTCTAAGCTGTTTAAATAGGTGTAGTTTCTTAATTACTTATGATGTATTAGAAGGGTTGACTCTTCTCATCCAGCATCATTTAGATTTTGAAAAGATATGTAAGGTTGAAATTTAAGAAAATATATGACTGATTAAGTCTTCAAACATATTATTTTACTTATTGATATAGAGATGATGCATGTAAAATTATTTTACAGCCAACAAAATATATTTAAAACTTAAGGGCAAGTAACAATTTAAATATGTAGAGTTAGTTAAAACATATAGTCTAGTTAATTAATCTTTATAATTGATAATAGCTTCATAGGGGCTTATAGATAAATTGAAAGTCAATGTTATCATACCGAGAATTCCCATTAATTTCAAATATATGCACATTTAAACAAAGTGAAAATATAATAACATAGAAGTACTCATAGGGACAAAATATGTTCCAAGATGAATCTAGAATCCTTATATTTCTTCCAGCAAATAATTTCATATGATTACAAGTATTCTAAAGATTATATCATAATAGATCAACCCTCTATACTTTGATGTAAAAATTATTTATACAACTTTCCTAAAAATATGTGGATTTAAATATCCTAATGTATCTACAAAATATCCTAAAATTATTTCCAAAAATATATCTATAATATAGGAAAACAAAAATTCTTAAGGCTCTTAGCACCCAATTCAAGGATTCTAGTGATGACTGGGCTACAAAGGCTATTTTTTTGTCACTCCCAAAAATTTGCATCCAATTGCTAAAAACCTACTGTCTATTGCTAGAAATATTTCTCTTTACTTGAGAAGATCACATATCTTCTCCCATCCTTCTTCATCTAGAGCGGAATATTTAATTAATGTTCAGTAAGCTTCATCCACATTAGTGTATTTCTGAAAAAATGGCTTAATTAAAAACAAATGATTGATCTCGTGCTTAATAAATAAATCAAAACTTAAACCTTCAACAAAGGATTTTCCTATGATAGTTCCTTTGATCTTGGAAAATTTGGATCTATATGTAGCTATAAAATTCACCATGTGTTGGTATTCTTCAAGGGGAATGAGTCTTTTTTCCAGTCCTCTTAAACCTGGAAGTCCTTTTTGATGTAGAATATTGAACTTCTTGTGAAATTTCTAAGTACTGGCTTCTAGATTATGACATTCATTTTCAAGTTGTAGCATTACATTTCTTTTAGTGAGAATCATTCTCACTTCTAAGATTGTTTCAATTATGTCCTCTATTTCAAATTCTTCCAATTCTTCCCTTGTTTTTGCATTCATAATTCTAATTATTGTTGTAGCCTATCTTGGTTTTGGACCTAGGTCTTTCTCTACTTCTGCAATCACTTCCTTCAATATCTCCAATAGCTCCTCCTGATCAAAAATAATTTCAATAAAAGGCCACAATTTGGTCATAGACTCATTCCTATCTACCCATATTTGTTCCTTGGCCTGTGTAATGGTCTAAGAAATAAGAGTTTCATTTTCTAAAGACTTTATTCTTTGATTTAGCCTCTGCGTTTTCTGAAGCTCTATTAAATAAATGTTATCAATTTTTAACTTCTGCTCTTGGAGATTGTTGATTTGAGCCTTCAACTTTTTGATCTCTTGAACTGTTATGGACAAATATCCAATTTCTTTAGCCAAATTAGTTTATGAGTCTGTGGACTATGTTTCCATTGCTATAGCTATTGCAACAGAAGTCCCTACAATAGGAGTCGTTCAAGTACTTTCTGATTCAGACTCCATCCTCTAGATCTGAAAATTTTGTTCAACAATAATTTTGAACCTGTTTTCTTTTTCCTTTTCTAACACACTAACTTCTTTGCTCTAAGTATCTTCAATAGTAGGGAGTTTCAATTATTTTTTAATTCTTCAATATCAACATTTTTCCTATGAATCATTTCCTCGACAACTTTTACATTACTGGGATCATATCCCAATTTAATTACCATATCTTCTAAAGCATTTATTTTAGTGTCCTTGGCAAGTGATGACCTATTTTATAGCTTTAATTGGGATTTAAGATTATTCAGTGAAGCCTACAACCTGGATGTTGCCATGGCTGAACTAGTTAAGGTGGAGTAGATCATTTCTCTAGCTTGTTTGTGCAGATCAATTTGGTTAATAGGATGGATATGTTTAGTGTCAAAGGAAAAAAAAATCTTTGTAATTTTCTACATCTTTAAGAAAAGGAACTTTATGCTCTAAAAGTATCATATGAAACTTTACCTTTTGAGTACCTAATGCTGACAAAACCTTTTGTTGGGAAGCTGAAGTTTTCTTCCAAAATTCTAAATAAGTAGCGGCCTTGAGTGCCTCATTTTTCTTCTTAATTTTTGTGTACCTAACAAATATACTTTGTTATATAGTGGTATGGGCTACCTCTCCTTTCGAAACTGATTCTAATGGATCCCAAGTGGCTGAAGGTACATGAGGTATAGAGAAAATTTCTTCAACTCTTAGGAATGTTGCAGCATAAGGACTTGAAAAAATTAATGTCGTATGTTCCTATGGAGTCTCTTCTTGAGATGGCTCTTTAAGAGGGTTATCTTTCTTGTTTTTATACATTATGAATTTTGACTACTAAATTTCTGAAACAAGTGGGGAAATACTTTTCCTTGTCCCTTTAGCATGTTTTTCATCTGTTTTTGGAGTATGTGTTGATGTAGAAATGAAAACCTTCTCCTCTACTTCCTGCAATGTGTTCTCGTGCCACTCCTCTTGGTTCTTGTATTGTTTCATCTTTGGTCTAGGGTTGTGTAGATAAGGAGTACTTTTTTGTTATACCCTTAGCTTCAAAATAATCCCCAAGGTATAATAAGATCAAATAAAACTTAGTTTAAAATTCATTTTCTCCAAAAGGATGTATGCTTCTTTTGTTACTACTCTAGTATTACAAAATAAAAAGTCCAATTCCAGCTTTTAATTTGAATTGACATTTCTTCTTCACTGACACAAAGTGCAGCTCATCCATGTTCATCATTTTCCTAATATATTCAAGTTAAAAAAACCTAATTTGTACAAACTTAGACAATTTATATGGAGGAAGCCCATATCCATATACTTTGATCTCTATGTAGTTTTGGTACAAGTAGCTATTGCAAGTGTTTGTTTTCTTGGAGATGGAGAATTCTCTTTATTTCAGGGGAAATTCTAGGAACAATGTCACTATTAAGCAAGCATGAGACCATCTATAAACACTGATTGGTGTAATCACTCAAGAAAAATTCATTCATATTCTTCCTTACCAAGGAAGTCTAATGAATCACAGATTCAAGATTACCTTGCTCATATAATTTCTGTAATTGGAACTAGAATTTATCTACTTGATGAAATATAAACAACTATACAAGAACTGACTGATAGTTGAAAGATCCTTATATTTAAAATCTTAAGAACTAATCATGTATTACTTCAGACAAAAGCTCACTATAATTGAAAACCATAGAAGGTTTTTCACGTACTAAAAACACTGATAGAATCCTAAGATAATCTCATCTACCCATTAATCACTTGGATAACCAATTAGATGAGAAACTATTGAGATAACTTATCTAGTCATTTATGGGAACATGGAATAGGGCTATGGAGGATTTTTCCTAGGTCATTCTGCATTTTCAGGCATGAATATTTTAAAAAAATTATCTTTCGAGGAAAGGTGAGCTTCTTATAGATTTCCATGAGGGACTCGAGAGATAAGGGGTGTATAGGGCTAAAGGTTTTACTTGAAGTATTTGGCATATTGACTATGGGGATGTGGTAAACAATACATCATTATTTTAAGCAACAATGGCTCTTTCGCTTGGGATGTATCTGAAATGGCACTCAGTTACAAATTTGGGAATGAAATGAGTTTGAAGAAATATGAATTGAGGTAGGAGGGAGTCCCACATGCTCAATTCATCATTGTCATCAAGGAATTTTTTTCAGCCCAATTGTGGAGTTCATATAAGTCAAACTCACATTGGGTTTTAGCAATTTCATATTCCTGGTCATCAAGGGCTAGTCTATCTAAATCTATGACGGGGGGAATCATTGGGTTTTCTATATCATTTTGGATTTTCCCTTCTAAGACATACTGAAGGTATGCAATCTAAGAATAATGATTACCATGTAATTTGTAGGTTGATGTAGTGTTGAAGAAGAGCTTTGATTCTCGTGTGGTTGTCTGGTTATCTTGAGCAAGAACAAAATGCATAAAAGGAAAAAACAACAAAATATGTATTTATTTATAAAATAATAGGATTTACCATTTTAGAACACCCATTTATGAGAGTGGGACAATTATTATTACAATGGTCGATGAATTGAATGGGTAGAAAATGGTAAATTGATCATCAAATGAGCAGTGGATAGTTGGCAGAGGGAGGATGGGCATTAGCTTTTAGCAGGAGCGGGATTGAGCTATGGTGGTTTTTAGGGCCAGGGAGGCAAATGGTATGTAGTAAATTGGGGGGTGAAGTTTGAAATGATAGGGAGTGGACACATAGCACTGGCGGAGTTTTTAAAACATTATTTCATACCCCCTCCCAGTGGTTAAATGTCGGAGCGGTGGGGGACAGGGGGGGATTCTGAAGTGCTTCCCTTGTTGTTGATCTGGGTGGTATATACAAGTGCGCTTACTTACATATATGACAAAACATCAAGTCTACAGGTCAACATTTATTACAAACCATGATTAGTCATTAAATTAAGCTTAAACTATTTAAACAACTAATTAACTGTAATGTGTGTCATTTGAACTAGCGCACATTTTGCATATTTCTTGTGATTTTTCAAATTTTTCAATATTTTCCTTTTTATCATTTTTTCTATTTTCTCTTTTTCATCCCTCTTCATTTTTTTTCTTTTTCTATATATATATTATATATATATATATATCATTTTTTTTTTTATTTCATTTTCAACAAGTAAATGTAAAATATAGGGTAAGTTAACAACATTGGCTCCATCTGTAGACTGCTTCTCCATGTGAGATATAGAGAACATACAGATTCATGGGCCTTCTCCTCAAGATATGGATTGTTTGCTATGAAAATCACACTTCGATAGAAAAATGAAAATAAAATTGATAATGTACAATGAACTATGACAGTAATAACTTCAATATTGAATATAATGCTTAAGATATTGTCCATTGACAAGTAATGAAGAATATCTTCCTTTTAGATTCTACAAGATAAAAGTATTGTTTTCCTTGACTTCTAGAATGTTGAATGGTCCTAATGAGATATTGTCAAATTTACCATGTTTTCCTCTTTTCTCTCTACGGGCATCCCATTTTAAGACTAGATCTCCTTGCCTAAAGTCTCTTTCCCTAGCTTTTCTATCAAACAAACTCTTCATCTTATTTTGGTATTGATGAAGTTTGTACTAAAGTTCATCTTCATCCCAATTTAATTCAATAATCTAATTGGTTATTCTTGAAAAATCATCAGGCTCTTCATATGATTCTTATAAAAATTTCATAACAAGAATGGCTAATTATGTAGGAGAAATGACCTCAATGTCATAAACAAGATGAAAATGAGATTTACTAGTAGATCTCTTAGGTGACACTATGTTACCCAAACAGCATACTGGATATGGCTATCCTAATTCCTCTTATGATTTGAGAGTACCATCTTAATGACTTTGACCAATCTCTTATTTGATGATTCTGTCAATCCATTTCCCTGAGGGTAATATGGGGTAGAATGATGCAATGAAACCTGTCACTTTTGGCAAAATTGTATCATTTTAACACTACTTAATACATGTACATTATCAGTGACTATATGTTGAGTACAAGCAAATCTGGATAGAATATTTTCTTCAATGAATTTGATGACAACATTTCCTGTTGCATTTTTTATAGGGATGGCTTCTACCCACTTTGTGAAGTAGTTTGTGGATGTTCTGATCCATCTATGCTAACTACTAGATGATGGAAATATTTCTGCTATGAAATTTAGTCCCGCTGTAGAAAGTGTGTTTCAATTAATACTAGAACAAGAGGGAGTGTTGCTAACCTTTTCCTTCTAGTAAATATCTGACATGGAATACAACTTGTGACTTGTACTCCTACTTGTTAAAACAAGTTCGGCGGAGAAAAACTTGCTCTCAAAATTTTATATTTTGTTTCTCATCAAGCATAATTCCCTCCACATATGTTTCGTTATGTTTCACTTCCCATTATACATAATTGAAGGATATTAAATGGATGTTACCAATATAGGTTAGCATTGATGATTCAATATTTTGTAGCCTTTAATCTGAGGGTTTTTCATTGATTCTTTGTAAATCCAAGAGGATACTCAAAATCACAAAGAAAATGTGCAATATCATCATACCATTAAGATAATAGGAACCTTTCATCAATATGAAGTGGAAGAGGAGTTGAATGTGTAGAAAAGGAAGCTTTGTGTGTATTCTTCTCTGTTAAACTTTGAGAAGGTTCTTGTGTATTCTTCTCTCTTGATACTTGCATGATATAGTTTGTTCCTAGAACTTTAAAATTTGATTCAGCCAAAAGTTTAGCTAAACCATGTCCCTTTACTAACTTGGTAGAATTGATATCTAAACCAAATTATAGTATTGTTCCAATCCATCTTCCTATCCTACTATTTGTATCAAGTTGGGTCAAGACAGTCTTGACAACATTATTTGGGACATAGGTAGTAATAGGGGAATGGAGGACATAAGTTCTGTAGGCTTTTAAGGCTTATACAAGGGGATAGGTTCTTTTTCAATGATATCATATTTCAACTCAGCATCTCTCATAAATTTTCTGAAAAATGAAATAGGTTGCTCATCTTCATTATCATTCTTTTATAGTAAGACAGTAGCTAAAGTAGTATCGGAGGTTAAAGAGAAAATGTTAAAAGGTTTTGAATAGTCAGGATTGGCTAGTAGTAAGGCTTCAGAAATAGCCTTCTTGATTTGTGTAAAATAAAACCTTACATGCACTATGCATTTGACTTCATGATCCTTGTTTAACATATCAATAATATCCTTCACTATTTCAGCATAGTTTGCTATAAAGCTTCTTAAAAATTAATATTTCATAAAAATGTTTGAATTTCCTTTTTATTTGTAGTTAAATTGATCACCTTAATGGCTGAGACTCGTTTTGGATCAGTCAATACTCCTTCATTTGGAATGATATGGCCGAGTAGCTTTCCTTCCTTTATAGAAAATAAAGATTTATTTGCATTGAGTGAAATTCCATATTTCCTGCATCTATCAAAAACCTTTCTCAAGTGTTTTTAATGTTTCTCATCAGAATTTGAAAATATGGTTAGATCATCCAAATAAATAACAACAAACTTGTTAAATTTACCAACAAAATCTAGGTCCACTGCTCTTTGAAAGGTACCTTTTGCATTGGTTAGGCAAAATGGCATTCTATCACACATAAATGTTCCCCAAAGAGTTATGAATGTTTTTTTTCCCTATCTTCTAGAGTTACCATGATCTGATTGTATTCAAAGAAACCATCCAACATAGAAATTCTATTAGACCCTGAAACATTTTGGCAAAATTGATCCATCTCAGGCAATGGATACTCTTGTTTTAAATATAGTTTGTTCAAGTTTCTAAAGTCTACACACAATCTTATTTCACCATTCTTCTTTCTAAAAGTAGCCAAATTTTCTAGCCAATTAGAGTATCTTAGAGTAACAATAATTTTGGCATCCAGTAACTTCTTAAGTTCATCTTCAATAGTTGGAAGTAAATTTTGATTTATTCTCCTCAATTGATGATTGAAATGTTTAGCTTCTGGTTTGAGAGGAATTTTATGTTCAACAGGTGTTGTGTCATAGGTTTCAGGCTCCTCATACGACCAAGCAAAGACATATTTATAATGTTTGAGAAGATTAACATATTTTTCTTTTGCTTCCTTAGGTAATGATGCAAAAATTTTACATTTATGATTTCTTCATGGGTTCCAATATTACAATCTTCAACATCCTCTTGTTGTGAACTTGATAATGAAGCTTTTGAAACATCGTTATTGTCAAAAAGCTTTTCAAGAGTAATTAAACCTTTTTGAGTGTTATTGTTAGGAAACTAAATGATATTATAATTAGTTATTTTATGATTTAATTGTGAAGTTTCATTTTCATGATTTAACCTATGATCAATGATTTGTTCTTCTTCAATTTGCAGACACGAAAATTCCTCATTTTCTTGTAAGAAAATCTTCAATTTCTCATCATCTTTGAAAACTTGATAATGTTTAAGGTTGTCAGGGATTCAAGGCCTATTCTTTACTTGAATTTTGTATTGTAATTGCATTGGATCAGCCATTTTAAAAGAGTTTGCATAGACTACCAAAGAGTCTGCATAAATGTTTTCATCTCTAGGGATTGTTCTAATGTTAAAAGCTTGAAAGTAGTTATCTACATAATCCCATACCTCATTTCGATAAGATCTAATCCTAGGATATTTTTCTTGGGCATAGATTTCTTTCTTGTTTCACAATGAGTTTTGAATCACTAAATACACTTAAGTTTTGAACTTTCAAACTTTTAGCTAACTCTAGTCCTAAAATCAAGGCTTCATACTCTACTTCGTTGTTTGTAACATCAAAGTCTAACTTCAAATATTGAGTTATATTTTAGTTATCTGGAGAGATAAGTACAATTATAGCTCCAGCCCCATCTTTGGAAAAGGCTCCATCAAAATCTAACTTCCGAACATCAGTTTTTATACAGTTAGGTTTATTCACAATCTATTCAATGCTAAGTTGAGAATTTTGGAGATGATTAGTTGATAAAGTAAAACATTTTAAATCCTTATCAAAAGCATAAATACAATGATTTATGGCTTGATCATTTTTAAAAATAGTATTAATAAATCTCACCTCTCTATAATCTCTAAGACGTTGTCCCCCATAAACAGGAATTGTAGCAAAAGACATGTCCATTTTCAAACTTCCCCCTAATTTATCACAACAATATAACATTCAAAATTTTGGGGCAATATTTGTAACATTAATATCTAAAACTACACTCTTAACCAGGATTAGTCGAAGACAAGGTACTTTCTTTGAATCAAAGGTGTATATATCATGATATGTTCTTGTAATTTGTAATTGAATTTGATCCATAATTACTTTGGACATTAGATTGTGAGAGGCCCCAGAATCTAACATACAATGGTATAAGAGAAAATCGTGAACTTTCAAAGTAACATAAAAGGGAGGAACATTTTCATCAGTCATATCACAACTAGGACCAAAAACCACTTAAGTTTTTTCATGTTGTAAATTGATCACATCTCCCTTAGCATCAATACTTCAAGATTGAATCCATTTTGACACTTGATTCTTGTAACCTGACATTTCAGAGAGTTTGGATAATGTAATAGAAATCTCAACTCTTTCTAATTCTCTCTCACCATTAAAATTTGTTGGAACAGTCTTTTCGAATGTGTTTTGTTCATTTGATTGCTTTAATGGTTGAATCATTGTTTTTATTGTTTTGGCTATTTTGACTGGTGGTTCATTAATAGTGACATTTTTAGCTGGTCTACCATGTCCTCATTTGGGTCTTAAATCATATCTTCTGTTTAATTATGCAATAAGAAATTCAGAGAATGCCTCATATTTATAAACCTAAGAGGCTTCTTGACGTTGAGGTGAAGGTTGATCATGAGAAACTGAAATTATCAAGTTTTCATTTGATGCATCATCAAAATAATTGACATCATTGGTGACTAAAGGACTAGTTTCTTCAGGTTCTTGATCATGAATCATTAATGGGGATTGAATTTGTTGATCATCATTAGGCCTCTACAAGATTTGGGGCTGAAAAGGTATTTTATACTGAACTTGAGGTTAGTTTGATGCTTGTTAAGCTATCCTAGGCGGTGCTTCCATTTTTAAAATTCTATTACAAATATTTCATAGTAAAGAAGTAATTTCATCTATTTTATTATCCTCACTATTACTTTTAGATGAAGAAGTTCCTTCTTCCAGAGCTTTCATTTTTCTTTCAACCTTTTCTACCTTTGCTTTAAGTTTGGTTGATGCGGATCTAATAGCCTCAACTTCGATGGAATTGGTCTCGATGATTACTAGGGTGACATATGTTATTTCTCTCAACATAACAATAAAATCATCATCAAAACCTTTTGAGAATCTAAATTTAGTAGCAGCCATTGATGGTTTACAATCTGGTGGCATTTTGTTATAAATTTTATTAAATCAGCCACAAGTTCACTAGGGTTTCTTTTTAGGTCATCAAACTTTGTAATATAGTATACATGATCCTTTTTAACTCCCGATTGGTTTTTAAATGGAGTTATCAATTCATTCTATCCAGGGATAGAACGAGCCACTAATTCTCTAAACCAAATCCTAACATTTCCCTCAAGAGACTAAATAAATAGCCTCATGTACACATATTCATTTTCTATATTCATATTATCAGCAAAATGAAAAAATTTAGCTAGATGATGTTCAACAAAAAAACCAGTTTCCCCATTGAACGTAGGTACGTACTTCAGATATCCATCTAGAAAATTCTTAAGCTGGCGAGGAAGGAATAATGTTGCATAACTTGTCTGAATGATAGGATAAAAACCGACCATTTGATTAGGTGATGATATTGAGGATGAGTATGAACTTTCACGGGATGGAGAAGGTGAAGATGAAGTTCAAGTTATGGGAGATGAGCGAGGTGAAGATGATTGAGTAGAATTTCTAGATGCTTTTATTTGTGGTGTTTGTATAACTAACTTCTGCACCTGTGGACCAAATTTTCCTTCACTTTAAAATAAAGGATTAGTATAAACAAATAAGGTGTCTTCAGGTTTAGAAAAAATAGATGGATATATATGAATGAAAGACGAAATGAAAACACTAGGTTTTAATTCACGTAATTCGAAACCTAATTTTTCTTCTGATTTTGGAGATTTTGAAAGAGTTTTAGGGATTTGGTAAAATTATAATTAATAAAAAAGACGAGCTGACTATAAATAAACTCCTTTAGATAAATTTTATAACACTTTTGGTGTTAGATAGGATAGCTAAGTAGGAATTGGAACAAGTATAAAAGGATGAGTTTCTGAAACAATTTTAGGTGGAATCACTATAGGATTTGAGGTAGAGGCTTCTATTGTTTGTATTAAAGAGGAAACTCTAACCAGTCTCTCATGATATGATAATGGAGAAAAAATTTGAGGGTATGAGAGAGACCTTCTATGCCTACATGAAGCCAATTTGATTTTGTGGAATGATGAGGTGAAATATTTGAGCTACTAACCTTTTATTCACTATTAAAAGGAAACCCTAATCATTGTCCCTGAGCAAAATAATTCAAAATTTTTCATTCGTTGGCAACGACGCTAGTTAGATGTTGTACCTATGTAGATAATTCAAGGTTAATGAATTATGCGAGAGCATCTAAAATCTTTTGTCTCTTTTTAGCTTTTGGATTACCGTTGCTCTAAACTATTTACACAGGTGAATTTTCTTAAGTACTAATTATGTGTTAGAAGGGATGACTCTTCACCTATAACATAATTTGGCTTTTGAAGAGATATCTAAGGTTGAAATTTAAGAAAATATCTGATTGATTAAATATTCAAACAAATTATTTAAGTTAGTCATATATAGATGATCCATGCATAATTCTTTTACAACAAACATAATATATTTAAAAGTTAAGTGGAAGTGACAAGTCAAAGATGTAGATGAGTTGATTAAAACATATATTCTAATTAACTAATCTTTGTAATTCATAATAACTTCGTAGGGGCTTTTACATAAATTTAAATTCAATTCTATCATATCGAGAATTCCCATTAATTTCAAATAGATGCAGATTTAAACAAAGTGAAAATATAATAACATAGAAGTACTCAAAGGGACACAAGTTGTTTCAAGATGAATCTAGAATCCTTCTATTACTTCAAGAAAATATTTTCAAATGATTACAAGTTTTCTCAAGAGTCTATCACAATGGTTTGATCCTTTATACTTTGATCTACAAATTAATAAAACTTTCTTAAATATACCTCGATTTAAATATCAATATTTGTTTACAAAATATCTCAAAATTGTTTACAAAAATAGATCTATAATATAGGAAAATAATATTTCTTAGGCCTCTCGACACTAAATTTGAGGCTTCTAGCCATGACTAGACTGAAAAGGTTGTTTTTTTGTTAATCTCAAAAATTTGCATCATGTTGCTAGAAACCTAATATTAGTTGCTAGGAATCTTTGTTTGTTTACTCGAGAATTTGGCATATCTTGTCCCATATTTCTTCATCTCGAGTGGAAATTTCATTAACTCTCTGTATGTTTCACCCACTTTAGTGTATTTATGAAAAGTGGGCTAGATTACAAGAATATGGTTGATCTCATTATTAATCAATAAATCAAAACTTAAACCTTCTATAAAGGATTTTTTTGTAATAGTTCCTTTGATCTTGGAAAATTTGAATTTTTCTATAGTTATAGCATGCAGCTTGTGTTGGTATTGTTCTACGGGAATGAGACTATCTAGCATTCCTCTTAAACATGGAAGTCCTTTTTGATGCAGAATATTAAACTCCTTGTGAAATTTCTGAATTTTAGCTTCTGGATTATGATATTCTATTTTCCAGTTGTAGCATTAGATTTCTTTTAGTGAGAATCCTTCTCACTTCTAAGATTGTTTCAGTTATGTCCTCTATTTAAAATTCTTCCAGATCTTCATTTGTTTTTAAATTCAAAATTCTAATTAATGTTATAGCCTCTCCTAGTTTTTGACCTGGGTATTTCTGTACTTCTACAATCACTTCCTTTGATCTTTCCAATAACTCCTCCTATTCAAAAATATGTTCAATAAAGACAAAAATTTGGTAATAAAATCTTTAATATATACCCATATGTTTTCCTTGGCCTGTGCAATGGTCCGAGCAATAGAAGTCACATTTTCTAGAGACTTTATTCTTTGAGTTAGCCTATGAGTTTTTTGAAGCTATACTAAATAAATATTATCAATTTTTAAGTTCTTCTCTTGGAGGTTGTTGAGTTGAGCCTTCATATTTTCAATCTCTTGATAATTTACGGAAAAATCTCCCATTTATTTAGCTAAATCAGTTGTTGAGTCCATGGATTGTGTTTCCACTACTATAGCGGCGTGTTGTAGCGGCTACAACCACCCTCCAAAATTTTTCCTTAGATTTGTTTTGGAGCCTCCCTACCAACCATCCTCAACAACATGTTTTTCGTTGTAAAGTACAAAATCTTCAGTGATTTTCTAGCAGAATATTGGGATGGGGTCCCCTAGGCTAGTTTTGGCGTTTAAAACCAAAGTTTTGGTAAAGGGATGTAAAGTATCCTCAAATTATGGATGCGGAGAGTGTAGAGAATTAGAAGTCAAAACGGGTTTTAGCTCCTTATTTATGTAAAGACGAGTAAGTTTTAAGATCCACCCATGGTCCATGGACCATGGGATTATATGTAAAAAGCTATAAATAGTTGTGTCTTAGAGAGTCTAAGGTAGAAGAATAAGAGATGGAGATGGATGCTTATTTCTATTTCTGTGGAATGGTGCAAGTAGCAATGGGTAGATAGAAGGGAAGAGGCTTCACAGCTGAGTGCGCTAAGGTCTAGAGTAGAGTCCGCAATTGAGTGTGAGAACCGCTACAGCTTAGTGCGCAGGCAGTTTTGAGTCTGTAACACCATATTGAATCTCAGTAAAGAATATTGTTGGAGATATTCATGTGTTTATCTGTTTACTTTTGTTATTTATGTTTACTATATATGCTCTGATGGTATAAATGTCTTTATGAAGTATTGACTTATTCATGTGAAACTCTATTGGATAAGTCTTGCTAACTATACACAATGCATGTTGAGTATTTATGCGAAGATTATAATGCATTCTGTTGTGTTTATTAATTACATAAATAGATCTATGCGGACTCAGATCGAGGGTTGTTTTATGGTGCATGGAAGTGTATGTTTATATGTTAAGGGTTTGCAAAACCCTATCATAGACCTTCGCGAAGGTCTAATGGATGCTTAAGTGAAGTTGCAGTACCAAGACTTAGGGTCTTATTGGTCTACATGAAGGAAGATCTACGGCAATAAAGGACATCACACTGATCTCTAGATGCGGAAACATGGTTCCAACATCCCCCCATACTGCTTAGGGTGAGACTTCAGCCTATGCTATGTGGGTTGATACTGAAAGGGCCAGTAGTGTAGGTTTTTGTTTGGCACAATTAACTTTGAATTTAGGTCAGGATCCACTAAGCCAACAAATGGTTTCGTTGCCTAGACCGGGATCTACATAAAGAGATGTGTGATGTCACATCACTAGATTCCAACCAAGAAAGAAATTGAGAAGTGGTTGGATAGGAATATTCATGAATTCTCGGTGAAAGAGGACACAAATCCATGCCTATCAATGGATAAGTGTTTGGATACATACTTGTACATGGAAATACACGAAATTTCCTTCTACACCTTCCCATTCGAACTATAAGAGTGGACAGCTAAGTTGGCAGATGACCAAGGAAGGTGGAGGCTTGACGGTCCAATAGTGTGGACTCCAGGGCTAGTACGAAGGTTGGAAGCTTCTGAAGACAAGATCACTTGTGGTGTTGTCCACTGGCTTGATTGAATTATATGAGGATTTGTTATAGAGTTCATAGTTTATACCTTGGTCAACTATAGTGAAGTAGAGTGATGCTTCCTCAAGGGACAGCGAGGTAAGTATTTGAGATATTTCAATATGTGGGTTAACATGCTCTTATGTGAGAAAGAGGTTATGTAATTGCCTTGATGTTTGTATCTACATGGAGTGGACGGGTCTTTAGAAATTAAGAGAATGTAGACCCTGAATATAGGTAGTTGATTGGACCTCCTTCGAGCAATGATGAATGAACGATACAAGCCTCACTATAAAGTGCATCCAACTAATAAGACAATGTTTTCCACATATAAGTCATCCATCCAATCCACCTCCACCTTCACCTCCACATCATACACATTCGCCCACATGGCCACCACCACCACTGTCATTCAACATGTCAAACTCAATAAATATGTTGATTTTCAAGCGTATAGGGAGTGAACATACATATTAGTTCTAGTTTGTTCTGGATGTTGTTGTTGGCTTTAAGGGGCCTCACCTAGATTCAAATTTAATTAGCCAAACAAATCCCTGTACTACTGGCCATTTCAGCAACAACCCATGGAGCGCAGACTGAGGTCTCACCCGAAGCAGTATGGGTGGATGTTGGAACCAAGTTTCCACACCCTTGAGATGTCTGAGGGGTCAGTTTAGTCCAACTATGAATAGCTTCATGTAGGTTACTTCACACAATGCCCTGACCTGTGAGGCCTTCATGGTCTATTCTAATTGCCTTCACACAGCCCTAACAAGGGGCTGGGATTCTTTCACACTGCTAAGGTAGTGATCTGCACTAATTCCCCAAGTTATGCCATGGATCTTACTTACCTTTTTATAAGTGTTAGTTAACTTCATGTAAACAAATATTTTGTCTTATATTCTCTTAGACAACATAATCATATAAGTTCACACATAAAAACAGTAAAAATGTGGTTCATTCTGAGTATACTCAATGCATAAAATAGGAAAATATACACAAAAATGATATGAAACTTCTCTTTATTACTTCTCCAAAGGTTACAAACTCGACTCACCCTATACACTCAGTTGCGGGGGCCTGCACACTCAGCTGTAGACTACTAGGCCTCTGCGCACTTAGCTACAAAGCCTTCTCCTACTCTACGACCCAAGACTCAACTCTCTAGTTAGATAAGACTCAATTCTTCATCATTTATTCATCCCTAAAGAGGGTCGTTCGACCCCTCAAGAAGGCTATAAATAAGAGGGACTTCAACTCACTTGAAACACACAATCACTCAAGTTCGATTTGCAATAGCGAAAAGGGAAGAAGAGTGAGGAAGACATGAAAAGGAAAAAGTCGAAGGAAGGAAGATCTCTTGGAGAAAACCTTTTTATGTCCACACGTGTGAAGTTGCCTAGGGTTTTTGTGCAAGTTCCAAGCCCAATGGTTCAGGTCGAAATTGTAGACTCGAGTTGCACGGCCGAGATTCTAAGTTGAAGTTGCTTGGACCAAGTTTTACTTTCGCTAATATTGGAAATTTCTTCCTTCTTTGTTTATTTACAACTTAGAGCCTTACTCTATTTATACAATCCCATGGTCACAGACCATGGGCAGATCTCTAAAGCTGACATTACATTTACAGAAATGATGGAATACAACCTTATGACTCATTTACAAGTTCATGCTTCGAGCCAACAAAATGCGGAGTCTTTACATCATATTTGGTCAAAATCTGGGGTTTAATCCCTAATAATTTCCTTGGGTGATCTTCTGCCCAACAGGCCCCAAAAACAAACATCATGACTCGTCCTCGAGTCACTCTGTCGATGCAGAGATCTTCGTGCGGAGACCTCCCAACTCGACTCGGACCACTGCACAGTCAGCAGCACACTGAGAATCTGCTTATTGTACTTCCTGCATGCATTGTTTAGAGACATCGGTATTTAAATTGCTTCCTTGCATCTACAACTATGTTCCCTTCACCTACGTGAGCTTGGCTTCGATCAAGGTTGTAAAGAATGTCTCATCGATCCAAGGTTGGACGTGCACCTTCAAAACCTATTCTTTGTGTCCTGCAGCATCTACCTTCTCCTTAAGTGATTTTTCCTGTTGCATCTGCGCAAGCCTTTGTGTAAGGGCCACTATTTGGATGGTCTCTTTTATATCATCATATTGTTGTTGTAGCTCGCACGCCTCTATTTCTAAGTGATGTATGTTTGGGTCCTGCTACAAAGTGGTGAGGACCTCGAATGACTCTTCCAACATTTTGGTGTAGTCCTTCACTGAACTACTGATCTCCTCCATCCCCGATGTAATGGTGTTGCTGGATTGTTCCCTCACCTCTAGAGGAGTTGAAGGTTGCACCTTCAATCACAGCTCTACTATTTGAAGGTTCAGCTCCAGTTGAACCTTATCCATCTCTTCTCGTGCTTCATGCACCCCTACTACTAACCTTTGGATGCACATCTCTACTCGTGCCTCTGCTGGGATGGACAACTCAGGGACCATCTGGCAGGCCTCCTCAACCACCTGCATCATCTGCTAGTTCTATACCACTACCTTGTCGCATTGCAGGCTTAGTTGTTCCATATTAATTTTTTGCTTACTCAACACGTGTAGTGCACAACCCTCCCTAGCCCACAGCTCTGTAGTCACTCTGTCCTATAGGACATGAAGTGTCTCTTAAGGGAGCGCAACCATGTTGATCCCTACTCCCTTCAACACATTGACCATGGGCCTCTTGGCCTCATTCTCTATAACCAGTGCCCCCGCTGGTAGCACTGTGGTGTTGGTCATGCGAGCACGCAACATTTCCTCAGTCGCGGCTGTTCCTACTACAAGGCTGGTGGAGAGAGTACCAGCCTGAGGAGTGCGCACCTGTAACTCCTATATTTATGCTTGGAGGGACCCCAACACACTCTGATTCTCCTCCATGAAATGTTTGATGGCCTCCGTAGTGATGTCACACACCATCTCCCCTATATAATGGAGATCTCCTTCTGTGACGGTGATCGAGTCAGAAGAAGTCTTAGAATATTTCGACTACTTTTGTGGCCCCTTTCTCTCTTGGGCACTAGTACTTCAACTATGTAGATTTTGTTTCTGGGTCTGTGCCACCTTACTATGTTTCAGGCTCTTCCTCAGCTAAGGGTTACTTATGACCTTTCCACTCCTTTTGCTACCCGTCACTACTCAGCTTCTTCTTTCTACTATTCTGTTGCTGCCTTCATGGTGTCTCGCGCCTCCTGTGCCTTTCCTGTTACTGCTTCTTTTCTTGTTTTCTCTACCAACTATGCCATCCACAGTTTTTCCTCCTCCTTCTTCCATTGTGTAACAAAAGTTTCCATTTCTAATGAGGATATTGTTGGAGCACACCACTCTGATGGCCACAACTCAAGTATGGAGAATATGACATCGTTCGTGGTCAAGTACTGGAGCTCATTCCACTTCATCATGGGGTCCTTGCATGCCTTGACATACACGTGGTGGAAGTCCACCTTAAACTCCACGAAGCTTTGTAGACTATTATAGATAGTGGGTGATAACCATGGCTTGTGGTTAATCCCCATCCTAATGTTCATCCCCATGAACACCCGAAATATCTTATTGTCTCAGATCCTCTGCATGTCTTTAGTGGCCCATAGCAAAGTGTACTTCACAACCTCTAGAAGATCTAGTGCATTTGTGTGGAAATCACTGTCCTCAGGAAATTCCCAAGCCACCAACACTATGGACAGCAGAACCAATGCATAGTGGAAGGTCCTCCCGTGTTCCCATGCCTCACAGAAATTTTCCAGGAACTCCTTGCACAAGTAGTTGGACTAGTTAAATATGACCCTCTTTGCATACTACGTGGCTAGTGCTATCACCAACGCAAGCACCTCATCCACTTAGCACTCTACATATCCTTTCCAGCTAGTATTTGGGTGGAAAGACTGATTTCCTTGTTGTTTATACTATAGATCGCGTACCCTCTCTTATTTTTCTCCATCTTGAATTTTACCTTCATGGCCTCCACGATGGCTAAGTCGTTGTTCTTGCCCTCTGAAATATCTGTGGGGTCATCCCCCTTACAAGGGCATTGTATAACTCTATGAATCAGGTGGTCTGTGATGGGGATGGGCTCCTCCAGCCACAAATACCCATCATGCACTAGGTAAAGCAGCTGCTTGATCAAAAAGAGAGTTATTGGGTCATGATGGTAATGTAGCACCTAGAGTAGGTTTAACAACCCTTCTTTCTCGACTCCATGCAACCTTTTGTGGAGCTCCAACTCTATGACTCCCACCGTAGTGTTTTTCTTCAGCCTCATGAGCTATGAGGTTGCCAAGTGTGGAAATTTCTCATGGTTTGCAATATCCTAGTCTTCAAACTTTAGACCCGGCACCCATCCCAAGTGCACTCCTTCAAAAACGATATCGTCAGGTAGTACCATAGTCTACAGAGAGCTCTTTCTCTAATCTATGTCCTTAGGTACCCTTGCTTTCCCTTTCAATAAAGGAACATACGCTAGCAGCCTAGTTAGAGGGTCGACACCCTAGGTTTCTTCCTCCATTTCTTCATCCAGGATTTTCTCAAGGTCTTCCTCCTCTTCATTGGTTTCCGCATTAACCGCTTTCCCCTTTTCTCCCATTGTCAGTTTAGTTTGTAGCGGGATTCTAGGGGACATGCACACCAAAACCATGGGTCAGTTATTCTTCTTGGGTCTTGGCGTGCACAGTTATTTAACGATTTTTGCGACTATCAAGGTGCTCTCAGGGGCATTTCCTATTGTCATGGCCTGCGTGGCCTCTTTAGTGGTCATTTCGCTGATATCCATGGCTTCCTTTAATGTGGTCATATTGTTGTTCCACAAATCTCTCAATGGCTTAGGTAAGTTCTCAAACAGTGCCTTCGACTTAAAAAAATCAAACAGATCTGGGTTCATATATCTCTAGCTACGCAATAGCTCAATTCTCAAATGGCCAAGTGTTGTTTGGTGGGCAGCCCTTTGCTATTTATAGTGCCTTTTGAATTCGAATTTGACCGTTCCCCTCAAATCCAGTTCATTAATGCTCCCTTGGAAACAGATTTTCCCAAATCTAACCGATAAAGCATGCCTTAAATGGATTCCACCCACTTCATTTGGTCTCAAACCAAGCATCACATCATGAATAGTGACTATAATTTTCACTTTCCAGCCAAACCACGTGGTAGCACAACCACCCTTGCATTGTTGTGGGCCTTTTGACACTTCTCTCCTGCGAGCAGTCCCGTCATCATGCACCTCTTAGGAAGGGTAGTATATAGTCCCCCACCTCCTTTCAACTGTGTCGAGCACTAACACTGTGCTTCCTACGGCTAGTCAGGTGGTTGGGCCACCTGTATATGACTTCAACCGACTATTGCTTACTTCTTCTGGGAAGGGTTCACCATTTGACTTAACCAACTGCATCGCACCACCATCTGTGATCCCCTTAGTAACATATGGTCCAATCCAAGGAATTAAACTGATCAAATCTTAGCGGTAGTCCCCAAATTTATCAACGTAATCATGCGCATCTTGTTTTATCACCATAGTTTTCTTATCAATAAAGTCCTTCTGTATTCCTTCCACCAGCTTCTTTTCTTCTACTTTCACCATGGTGCTTTTCTCCCTCAACTAAACTCTTTCATTCATGAGTTCTTGGAGCCTAAAATTACCCTGCTAGAACTCTTCATTAGGTCCCAAGCGTTCTTCTTCGAACTCTTCCAACTACACAATTCCTTCTTCTAAGGCTCTACGAACCATCATATCCATGGGCATTGCTATGCATGAACTAAGCATGATATACTTTATCAGCATTACAATGTTCACTCGATAGGCCAGCCTAGAAGGCGATTATTCTGTCCGTTTCTTGCACGTTGTCCTATAAGCCCATAAAACTATTGGCATGTGCAGGTCCCAATCACTTTGTTGTGCATTACATACCCTGTTCAATGCTTTGCACACTTCATTAAATGATTCCATATGGATAACCTTCTGCGTGCTTTTTCTCCCCACAGTCTATCATTCCAACTTGAGGAACCGATCACGCATTTTCTCCCCAAACACATGCTTATTGACCATATTTCCCAACACACAGTTAATGTGTATCTATGCAGGTGGTTTACCATATGCCTGTACCCACCTAGACAGATGCACATGCGGACCATCCCATCCATTGTATTTATCTACCAATTCCACTACAGGTTTCCCAAACCGTGTGCGCAACATTTTTCTACATGCACGCCAGTCTTCAAAGCTTCCTATGTGCATACCCTAGCACCTTGCGGGTGTAATGCATAGTACCCAATTCAAGGCTTGGAAATGTTGCTTTTCAAGCACCTCCCTTTCGAATCTATCCAAGAAATCATCTACCTCACCAAAGCATCTACCTCACCTAATCCATCATAAGTAGGGAGATCTCTCACTTCTCTTGATACGCAACATAGTGACCTTGTCATCATGTTACAATTAAGTGTGGTTACCTCGTGTAACTAGTTCTACCATCGTTCTATCTCCTCATCTGAATCTAAAGTGTAAGAGCTTTCACACTCCCATGATATTCATCCATCTGCTGTGGGATTTACCCAGTCTTGCTCTCTTGCGGTTATCTTGTAGATGTACTCTAAATCGTTGTCACTTTCATAGTTGTGCACCAGCTCTATATAGTGTAATCCCTTAGCAGGGTCCAAGGCTATAATTACGCACAAAGACTTCTTCTCAAAAATCATCTTGCACTTCCTCATATTAATTACCACATTTGTGTCAGTGGCCCAATCAATTCCTAAGAGCATGGGGTAGCGATTGTTGTCATCAACAATCTCTATCACCTCAAAGTCTACTAGCATGCTCGCTCCATCGATATCCATGGTGATTCCTTGCAATCATCCTAGGGGTATTATCTTTTGCTGGTTTGCCATTCAAAGCTAAATAAGAGGCCACTGCAACATAGGCCTCTTCATGGACTCCCATGTATGCTTCAGTATAACGTTCGTGACCGATCCTAAGTCCAAAATTACTTGGTCCATATCATATTCTCCAATCTACGTGGTTATCCTCATTTCTCTCCCCGTCCTTCTCTTATGCTTTCCAATATTTCAGACTACATGCGGTTCTCCTGGCGTGGTCCCAGTAGATGTGTTAATGAGTTCCTCCAATCCTTTTACAGCTTTACTGTCACGCAATAGCTTCATGCATGTTTCCAGGAATGTCGTAAGCATAGATGGGTCCATTTCTGGCTCCGGTCTATCTTTTCTTCTTGAAGTGGAGGCATCAGCGAAGCTCTTCCTAGCTTCCATAAACGCTCCCTTAGCATGCTCCAAATCAAACTCTGCTTCTTTCGTTAGAGGCTTGCGAACCCAAGTAATATCTTCAAGTTGTTTACCTTTATCATATTTGATCATGATTCCACTTTGGAGCACAATGTTCACATTTCGATCTTCCTCTCGTGGCTTAGACCTCATCATCTGCAGGTTCTAAGTCAAGGGAGGTGGTAGCGCACCCTTGTCACGTATCCTAGTTATCATTGTAGGACAATGCTCTATCTCATGATCAAACAAGGTACAATACAGACATGATGGGCACATTGTATTTGTACAATCACGAGCATAATGTCCCGACCCTCCATAATTTTAGCATATTAGTTTTCTGTAACCTCTTCCAGGTACTCCTCCACCTCGGCCTCATTTGCACCCCCGAAATTCGGTTCACACCATCCCTACACTCGGGTCTAGTGGTCGTGATTCGGCCTGAACTCTATAGGTAGGAGTTCTATCTATCATTAAATCATAGCTTCTACAAGTGCACTCATCGTGTCCTACTGACCTAAAAATCTTACAAAATAATTGTTGCGACTTATGTGTATACTTCTGCAGCAAATGGCAGTTTCCCGCATGCTTTCCACCTATTTGACAAATCACGAACCATAAAGCAAGCACCACGCTTTGTCCTATTTGCGCTTCTGACCTTAATGGCATTGATCCTCCTCCCATGAGGTAATTTGCGAACACCAGGTAGTGGTCTTTCTCATGACCCTAACCCTTACATTTAACACACCATACCTCTTCGCGCACTTCAGGTTGAGTTGTCATGTCTTGTTTTAGACTCTCCATTTTAAGGAATAAATTTTTCAACTACACATGGATCTACTGAACTACCAAGTTAGGATCCTGCATTGGGGTCTCATATCATCTCATCACGATCTTGAAGGCTTTTTCCTGAGTCGTTAACCTCTGTTGCGACAGCGCATTCCTAAAATGCAACGTTAGGAATGCTACAAACCATTCGCAGTGTTATCCATCTATCAAAGTCATATTAGCTTCACGAATTGCGCACTTCAGCCTCTCATCCAACTCCCAAGGAGTCTTTCCTGGTAGCATTTTGATCTATTTGAACCCAATGATCGACTATGCTTTTGACTTCGGCCTACTAAATTCCTTATTTAGTGCAATTTGGATATCTGTGATCCCCGCATTCAGATTGTTATTAGAATGCTTAATATACCAGGTCAGCGCACGGTCCTACAGGACACTAACCACGGTCACTTTCCTTATATTGTCATATGTAACTCCTTGTGCTTCCTATATGGCTCTTATCACAAAACAAATCTGGCCCGACTCTTCATTTCCTACTTCCTTGAACATAGGCATCTTTATTGTGCTTGTGATGTTGATTTGTAGTGTTGGTGAAGGTGGTACGGGTGAAGATGGAGGTGAAGGTTGTGAAGCTTGTGGTGGTGTGGGTGGGGGTTGTATGTGTGGAATCCTTTACCTTATCAAATGGATTGCACTTCATGGAGAGACCTTCGTAAGCTCTTCCTCATCCCCTCGCACAGGTGAAATCAAAGGGCTATTCTCTGGTCCCTTACTTCCTTCATTTCTATAGGTTTTTCCACTTCGCGTAGCTCTGAACATCAAGGTAATTGCATAACCCTCTTTTAACATAATAGATTTTTAATCCAAGTATTCAGAGACTTTACGTACTTACCTCATGGTCCTTTGAGGAAGCATCACTCTACCTCACTATAGCTGACTGAAGTATTTACCATGAACTTAATAATGAATACTCCTATAATCTGATCGAGCCAGTGATAAAAAATGTGCATGATCTTATGTTCTAATGCTTCCAATCTACACACTGACATTGGGGTCCACACAATAGGACCATCAAGCTTCCACCTTCCTTGGATATCAGCTAGCTTCGCGATCCACTCATACAGCTTAGTAGGGAAAGATGTGAAGAAGATTTCATGGATCTCTATGTACAGGTAGCAGTCTAACCACTCTTCCTTTGATAGTTGTGGATTCCTATTCTCCTATGCCGTGAGTTCATGAATTCTCCTGTCCAGTCAACCTTCAATTTCCTTCTTAGTTGGATTCCAATGATATGACATCAGATATCTCTATGCATATTTCGGTCTTGGCAATGAAACCATTTCCTGGCTTGAGTAGGCCTGACCCAAGTTTAGAGTTAATTAGCTAAACAAATCCTTGTACTACTGGCCATTTCGGCAACACTCCATGGAGAGCGGACTGAGGTCTCACCCGAAGAAGTATGGGGGGATGCTGGAACCATGTTTCCGCACCCTTGAGATGTCTGAGGGGTCGGTTTAGTCCAACTGTAAAAAGCTTTGCACAAGTTACTTCGTGCACTACCTTGACTTGCGAGGCCTTCATGATCTTTTATAATTGTCTTCAAGCAACCCTAACCAGGGGCTGGGATGCTTTCACACTGCTAAGGTAGCGATCTGCGCTAATTCCCCATGTTACACCATGGATATTAATTATCTTCTTATAAGTGTCAGTTAAGTTCATGTAAACAAATACTTTGTATTATATTCTCTTAGTCAACATAATCATATAAGTTCGCACATAAAAATAGTAAAAATGTAGTTCATTCCCAGTATACTCAATGCATAAAATAGGAAAAGATACACATAAATGATATGAAACTTCTCTTTATTACTTCTCCAAAGGTTATAAACTCGACTTTCCCTGTGCACTTAGCTATGTATGCACACATAGTTGCAAACTACTAGGGCTCTGCGCACTCAGCTACAGAGCCTTCTCCTACTATATGACCCAAGACTCAGCTCTACACTTAGATAAGACTCAATTCTTCATCCTTTATTCATTCATTTCTTCCTTCTTCGGTTATTTACAACTTAGAGCCTCTCTCTATTTATACAATCCCATGGTCTGTAGACCATGGGTGGATCTCTAAAGCTGACATTACATTTACAAAAATGAGGGCGGACAACCCTATGACTCATTTACAAGTTCGCGCTCCACGCCCATAAAACACGGAGTCTTTACATTGGATTTGGTCAAAATTTAGGCTTTAAGCCCCAAAACTTTCCTTGGGGGATCCCACGCCCAACAGTTGTGTGGACCACGTAGTAGATCATAAATGACAACATAAAGAAGGCACACTTAGTTATTGCTCTGCAGGATCGCGTGCTAACATCGTATATTAAGTATTGTGTTAAGCATCCTTTAGCAATGCTAGTAGATACTAAGGATGCTTTAAACAAGGAGTTTATTAAGCCTAAGTCTAGCCTACAGTCATTAGTTGGATTTAAGGAAATCATAATGAGGGTTGGTGAGACACTTTTGGAGTTAGATAAAAGGATGAAATGTGTCATACGTGAAGCTAATATGCAGCTTATAGATGGTTAGCACTATGAATGGTCTACAGCCTCGCTTCTGCCCCACCTAAGGATTGATTTGTCATAATAGAAGATAGGAACATAGGAAAAAGCCCTAGAAATCACCATGAGATTGCACGAGACACCTATTTAGAATGTGACTTTGGTAGTCTAGCAGATTCACTCACAGTTGCAGAACCTGTGCTTCGAATTACAGAGCTTGAAAAAAGAGAAAGTGACTAGGCTAGAGGTGCATGAGGAAGTTTGGTGCCTCAAGTGTAAGAACCAAGGGCATGATAAAGACCATTTTGCTATCTTTGAAAATTCTATTATAGGAGAGGGATTGGTTTCTCTAAGCCAGGAAGCCCCAATAGGACCCAGTGCAGGGCCCGTGCTATGGTGCGCTATTTGTCAGGTGGTTGGAAATCACATAACAGATAGTTGTCATTTGCTGCAAAATTTAGTTCAAATGCCACAACAGTTGTTTTGTGATTTCTGCAAATTAGTGGGCCACGATGAGTGCCATGGTTGTATCTACGAGTTGATGATGGAAATAACGCCTACCTATTGAATGCAAGCAAAAACTCGGCCTCCAAATCAGGGTGTTGGGGGAGCGCATGGAGAATATGAAGGGCAAGGATGAGTTGCAGAAGGAGGATAACCTGGTAGAGGTTGCAGTTAGGTTATTTTCGATAACTGTGGGACACCAAGACACAATGCGCAGGAGTGTCAGAATCAGACATGACCATCCTTCCAATACTACAACCAGTTTGGCCACACTATAGAAGAATGTCACATGCTGATTGCTAACATGCAGGAGAAGAAGGCACAACCTCAACAACCTACGTAGAACATACAAATAATGAGAACCAAGCCCCGCAAGGAAGATCCAAATGTGAATATCGTGCTGAGAAGTAGAGTAACAACTGGGGATGATAAGGGAAAACAACCTGAAGAAGACAAATGGGATCACAAGGCCTCGAAGAAAGAAGTTGGTTTTCATCTGGGGCATGTGAAGGAAATATTTATGGAGGCCAAGAAAAACTTCACTGAGGAATCTATTTCAGGAAATCATAACACAGTACCAGAAACTAGAGCGCCTACAGAGGTTGACCCCTCTGTACTTACCACGTTCCTGGAAACCTACATGAAACTTCTCCAATTAAGGCTATGAAAGGTCTATAGGAATTGATAAAGAAGTTTGTTGGTAAAGAAAACACTCCTGATGGACACTGTGTAGTATGAAAAATTGGAAAACATAAGGAAATAATAGGGTGTGACGTGAGGCTCACCACACAAATAGGATATTACGAGGTGGACCAGGCTATTCTCAATCTGGGTTCTGACACAAACATCTTTCCTAAATAGACATGGAAGAGAATGGGAAGACTTGTGATGTAGTGGTCTCCGATCCAACTGAGGATGACGATCTAGCAGAAAATCATTCCCATGGGACGACTACATGGAGTCATTGTAGTTATTGAAGGGGTGAGAACGGTGGCTAATTTTGATGTAACATAAATTGTGGATGACAACAATCCATAACTCGTGCTCCTTGGAATATACTAGGCCATTAATATGAATGGAGTCATCAACTTTAAGAAAGCAACAATGTTGTTTGAGAGGGAATCACTTCAGGTTGTAGTACTGTTGGACCCTGCGGAAGGACTACACTATACTAAGTGAATTTGTGACTATGAAGAGAGTTATCATGACTTGGATCAGATTTAAAAAATAATTTTATGAGATCAAGTTTGGATTAATCCAACAACTTATGGATAGATTGTATGGGACCGGGAAAGTTCTTGTACCTCATATTCAGTTGAGGAACTCAAGAATTAGCATAATAGGTTGCACAACATATCCACGTTATGCTGCAACATGATGACTAAATTGTTGCACTAAATTTACCCTATTATGACGGTTTAAATGACGTACATAATTTTCTGGATTCCTTTGAACGAGAGGTCCCTGAGGATCACCACTTATAAGAACTAGAATTGGCGTTGTGCGCTACTCCCGCATGGTGGTGAGGTATGTACATGGATAGCTTGGAGGAACCATGATATTACATAAGGATGATGAGTTTGTGATTTCTTCATCCTAAAATTCAACTGACTGAGAAGTATGATACGAGAAATGATCCGTGTGATCATTTAGCGAAGTGGACTAAACTTTATGGAACGGAGCTGCAACTGGATTGGGTGCACTTATTTTGTCATACTTTGAATACAATCCTTATGAATTGGTACTTGGAAACATAGCTTTGCCATGGGACCACAAAGTGTCATATATTAAGGGAGCGATTCTTAATGACCTTCAAACCAGAGACTAAGATCTGAAAAGTAGTTGCAGGGGTGCGTGAGGCCAAGGCGGAAGTTGATCGAGTTCAATTCAAACTCAATATGAAGACCACTGATCTGCATCTTAAATTACAACCCACAACTCTACTTGAAGTCAGAGAGTGGTGTGGAGCCACCATCAAGGAAGGGATGGACACTTTATATAGTGTAGTCAGTCACTGCACGACCTTATTTGAACAAGTGAGGGATTTGGTAATGACTATACAGGAAGACCCAAACCTAGAGATAAAGAATATAGAGATTCACAAGCTCCAAAATCAGTATGACAAGATTAGGGTGATGACACGCTTATAGGTTTTAACCCCATACAGTAATTACCTACATATGAATTCTAAAACACAAAAAATAAACAATGCAAGAGCATAACACATAAAACACATGTACACAAAGATTTTCCCCTGGATCCCAAAACTAGGACTACCAGCTTGATTGGTCATTATGTTCCTTTCAATGTTACAATACATATTTATACATGTCGAAGCATCAAATACCATGGACCAAAAAACCATCGTGTCCAAAACCATGAATGGAAAACCATAGGTAGGTTCGCCCAACCTAATATAAGGTCCAAAAAATAACACAACCCAACATTCTCGCACTTGTTCTTTTCTTTCCACAGGGGGCCACAAGAAAGCTTAGTCATTTTTCCATCACTGAAATGCCCATTGTTTCTCTACACCAGGAGAACTTCCCAGAGCTCATAGATTTTGTCAAGGCATCTGTGATATTCTTCAAAGTGTCCACCTTTACCAACAACATCTTTTTGTCTTCTATCATATCCCTCACAAAGTGATACTAAACATCAATGTGCTTTGTCTTTGAATGATAAGCAGTGTTCTTTGCCAAGAAAATTGCACATTGGCTGTCACAGTCTATCCTTATAGCTCCTTGTACTAACCCCATACTTGAACACAATCTCTACAACGAAGCTTCTTCCCTGATTGCATGAGTGGCTGCCATGTATTCTACCTCTGTAGTTGATAGTTCCACTACAGATTGTTTCTTACTCATCCAACTGATTGGACCTCCGAATAGGTTAAACGCATACCCACTTATAGATCTTCTCTGATCGAAATATCTAGCCTAGTCTGCATCAACAAAGCCACAAATATCCAAAACCCTATCCAATCCTGGTCTTCCTTGGTAGCACAAACCATAATCTCTAGTGCCACGCAAATACTTGAAAACCCACTTCACCATTGTCCAATGCTTCTTCCCTGGTTTTGACATAAACCTACTCAATACTCCTACTACATGTGCAATATTTGTTCTAGTAGAAACCATTGCATACATCAGGCTATTGACAACACTTGCATATGGAACATGAGACATATCATCTTCCTCTTCTTATGTCTTGGGACACTGTTCAGCAGATAACTTTACACGTACAGGAATAGGAACCCTCGCCAATTTACTATCCTGTATATCAAACCTATGCAATATTGTCTCGACATAGTTCCTCTAGTTTAACCAGAGCTTCCCATTTTCCCGATCTCTTTTAATTTCCATGCCGAAAATATAGTTTGTAGCACCAAGATCTTTCATGTCGAATTTGGTGGACAATTGGGTCTTCAAATCCTAGATAATTTCTTTGTCATTTCCAACCAACAAAATATCATCCACATACAAGACCAAATAAATAACACACTCACCAATTAATTTAAAATACACACAGTGATCTACTTTGCTTCTAGTGAAGCCAATTCCCCATATAAATGTATCAAATTTCTGATACCACACCCTTGGTGACTATTTTAACCTATACAGAGACTTTTTTAACTTGCATACTAGTTCTTTCTTACCCTTCACCACAAAGCCTTCAGGTTGCTTCATGTATATCTCCTATTCTAGATCCCCATAAAGAAATGTTGTCTTCACATCCATCTATTGTACCTCAAAATCAAAAGTAGCAGCAACAGATAAAAGTAATCCAATAGAAGTTACCTTGGCTATAGGAGAAAAAATATCACCAAAATCAATTCCTGGCACCTGAGAATAACCTTTTTCTACCAATCGAGCTTTGTATTTCTCCATCTTTCCTTCTACATTTGTCTTCTTCTTGAACACCCATTTGCTACCAATGGGCTTCCCTCCAGTTGGCAACTCCACCAGATCCCCAACCTCATTTTTGTGCAGAGATACCATTTCATCAACCATAACCTCTTTCCAGAGTTTTCCATCCTCTGAATCTACTACTTTCTTCACAGTTATGGGATCATCATTAGTAATAGATAAAGAAAAATTTGAACAAAAATTAGATGGACTATAAACTTTTGGTTTCCTTCTTTCTCGAACTGATCCTCTCATACCCGGAGTTTGTTGCTCTTAATCCTCTAATTCCTCGTCTGTTGTAGAGTCTGATTCTTCCTCCTTTAGCTCAAACTTTATCTTCTCAAGTTCCTTTGGTTGGACTTCATGTTTAATAACATCTTTCACCTCTCTGAACACCACATCTCAGTTGTACACAACCTTCCTTGTTGTTGGGTTCCAAAGCTTATAACCCTTTAAACCATCCTTATACCCCATAAAGATGCACTTTCCATATTTACTATCTAGCTTGGTTCATTCCTCGTTTGCAACATGTACATATGCATCACATCCAAATACCTTTAGATGTGAAAGAGAAGGTTTCTTACCAGTCCATACCTCTTGTGGAGTTTTATCCACCAACACTGATGAAGGTGATCTGTTCACCAGGTAACATGCTATCTCCACTGCCTCTACCTAGAATTCTTGTCCTAAACCGGCACCACTGAGCATGCTTCTTGCCCTTTCCATCAACATCTTGTTCATTCTTTCCACAACTCGATTTTTTTGAGGTGTATATGGAGTAGTCCACTGTCATGCTATACCAAAATTCTTACAAAATTCTTCAAATTCCTTATTACAAAAATATCCACCGTTATATGTCCTCAACACCTTTATCTTATTCTCTGTCTGGTTTTCAACCAGAGCCTTAAATTCTTTAAACCTATCAAAGACTTTCGATTTCTTCTTAAGGAAATATATCCATGTATTCCTTGAGAAGTCATCTATAAATTATACATAGTACATAGACTTACCCAGTGATGGAACCTTTAAAGGTCCAAACACATTACTCTACACAAGCTCTAATATCCGTTTCACCCTCTTACAACCAGAGGGGAAACTCACCCTATTCCGCTTCCAATATACACAATTTTCACATAAATCAAAATCTGGAGAGCTGTTACTCATACCTTTTACCATACATTTACCATGAAGTATTTGAAGGTCCTTCTCTCCAATATGTGCAAGCCTTTGATGCCACAGCATGGTCTTCTCTCCATAGGCCACTAGATTTTCTGCTCCACTTTCGGGAACAACAGAACTATTGTAGCAATCAACAACAGTGTTACCTTGCAGCTTGTATAGAGTTCCAGTCTGAACTCCCCACATCAATACCATTGCTCCTCGAACCATCTTGTAGGTATCCTTCTCGAACACTATTTTTACACTTGCATCATCCAACTTTCTTAAAGAAATAAGATTTCTGGCTAATGCAGGAGTACGCAGAACACCCAGAAGTGTTCTAACCCTTCCACCCTAAAACTTCAACTTTACTTTTCCATGACCAATGATTCTGGCCTTCCTATCATCCCCTAAGAAGACATCACCACCATCGTATTTATCACACTCATAGAACCATTCTCTATGGGGAGTGAAGTGAAAGGATGCACCTAAGTCAATCAACCATGCCTCATGATCTACATGTGTACTTGAAGAAGCCAAGTACACATCCCCACCTTCATCTGAGGTGGTTTTCACATCTGTAGAAGAAGCATCATCAGATCCATTTCCTTTTTCAAGAGCTTTATATTTACAGTCGCTTTAGTAGTGCCCTTCCTTTCCGCATTTCTAGCACACAACCTTTATAGGCTTCCCTAGAGATCTAGATCTCCCTCTAGATTTAGTTCTCACAATTGATGACTTATTTTTGGTTCTGGGATTGTCCTCGTATAGACAAGGCATCACCATTCTCTCTCTCCATATTTTTCCATCTCATCTCCTTCATCAACAAGGATGAGACTATTTCATCAAACTACAAGGTAGTTGCATTGCTACCTATTGCAATAACCAGACTATCCCATGAATCTGGTAGAGAACACAACAAACCGATGCACTTATATTCATCTGAAATTTTAATATCAACAGACGCTAACTGACTTACCATGGCCTTAAATGCATTTAGATTCTCTGTCACCGAGTCTCCATCTTTCATCCTTAGGTTATACATATTTTTCCATAGGACCAGTTTATTCACCAGAGACATAGATTGGTACAAAGTCCCTAACTTGTCCCACAAAGCCTTTATCATAGCTTCCCCTTATACATTCAGCAATACTAAATCTGAGACACACAATCATATTGTGCTCTTTGTCTTCTGATCCATCTTCTTCCATTTTTCATCGGACACTCCCATTGGTTTAGTACCCGAATCCACCACGATCCACTGATCTTTATCCACCAATAGATCCTCCATCTTGAGTTGCCACAACTCAAAACTCTTACCATTAAATTTCTCGATCTCTATCTTTCCACTGCTCACCATCTTCTTTCACCACCAGAATCGATCTTGCAGATCTCCCACTGAACAGGGTCTACCACAGGCCCGAGTGAAACCCCTCAGCAACAAAGGCATCCCCTTGAAGCCAAAACAACTCCGATACCAAATGTAGTTTTTAACCCCGTACAGTAATTAGAAGCATATGAATTCTAAAACACAGAAAATAAATATTGTGAGAGCATAACACAATAAAACACACATACATAGAGATTTTCCCATGGATCCTGAAATTGGGACTACCAGCTTGATTTTTCATTATGTTCCTTTCAATGTTAGAATACATCTTTATACATGCCGAAGCATCCAATAGCATCGACCGAAAAACCATCCCGTCCAAAACCATGGACCAAAAGCCATAGGTAGGTTTTCCAAACCTAACATAGGGTCAAAAAATAATTTCCCGAGGCACTGCCCTGGACCCCGTAGAGGGGGACTACCCATCCGCGTCGAACCCCCCTGGATAGCGGGGATGCTGCCCCTCCCCCCCCATGATCCCCCCGCTATGCAATTGGCACAACGAAGGTGGGGATCTACCCCCCCTGTAAACCCCTGGTTCACTACGAAGGTTAGTCATGGAGGGAATATAACACAACCCGACATTGCTCAATTGCTACAGCACAACGCCTCGCGATGTTGTTTGAGGGGAAGCCACTCCTTGAATAGGTGAAAGCAGCTCAGAAGAAGTAGGCAATACTTAAGGCCAAGTTGGGATATTGATTAGAAGAAGATTACCAAGTATCAACCAAAATTCAAGAGAAGATAATAGGCTTGCAGAAAGGACAACAAAAGATCAAGCTAGTCACAGAAGGAGTTACTATAGAACAGCTCGTCGAACAACTAAAGTAGGTGGAAATGCAAAACGTTGTCGAGGTAGCAGTTGTGCAGGTGGAGCTACGGGATCTTCATAGTGAGATCACCATGCTAGTTGAGTGACTCGAGCGTGAATCATGACCTTTGTGTTCGAGGCCTATTGGAATGGGCTCCACAGGGCTAGTTTTGGGGTTAAAAACCCAAAGTTTGGTAAAAAGATATAAAGTCTCTGCAAATTGTGCATGCAGAGTGCCTAGAGAATTAGAAGTTAAAAGGGGTTTTATCCCCTTGGTTATGTAAAGTTAATTCGGTTTTGAGATCCACCAATGGTCTGCGACCATGGGATTATATGAAAAAATCAAGAAATAGGTGTGTCTTAGAGAGTCTAAGGCAGAAGAAGAAGATATTGAGATGGATGCTTATGTCTATGTCTAAGGAAATGGGGAAGTAGCAGCGGGTAGATAGAAGGGAAGTGGCTCCACAACTAAGTACGCAGAGGCCTAGAGTAGAGTCTGCAATAGAGTGCGCAGACCCATGTAGTTGAGTGTGCACGAAAGTTTTGAGTCTGTAACACCATATTGAATATTAATAAAGAAGACTGTTGGAGAAATTCATGTTTTTATCTGTTTACTTATGTTATTTATGTTTAGGATACATGCTATGATGGAATAAATTTATTTATGAAATATTGATGTATTGATGCGCGACTCTATTAGATAAGTCTTGCTAATTGTATGCAACGCATGTTGAATATTTACATGAAGATTATAATACATTTCGTTGTGTTTATTAATTACTTAAGTAGATCTATGTGGAATCAGATCTAAGATTATTTTATTGTGCATGGAAGTGGATGTTTTATCTGTCAAGGGTCCACAAAACCCTATCGTATACCTTCGTGAAGGTCTAAGGGTTGTCTAAGTGAAGTTGTAGTACCAAGCCTTAGAGGCTTATAGGTCTATGCAAAGGGATATCTAGGGAAATAAATGACATCACACTGATATTTGGATGTGGAAACCTTGTTTTAGTATCCCTCCATACTGCCTTGGGTGAGACTTCAGCCTATGCTATGCGAATTGATGTCGAAAGGGCCAGTACTTTAGGGCTTTGTTTGGAACAATTAAGTCTAAACCTGGGTCAAGATCCACCAAGACAACACAGAATGACAACCTGTGTATGAGATCTTGTTGCATTCCAATCACAGGTTGCTTCTCTGAACTTACTCCAGTTGTAGGCTAAGCAACTCCCTCATGAAATTGCGCAATTCTGGAGGGGAACTACCCTTCCCTCTAGAAATTGTACAATTCTGTTTGGCAGCCTACTGGGCTCCAGAGTTGTGCAATTCCTCCCAGTAGGGCTTCTCAGCCCAACAATTGTGTAGTTTTGGGGAATAATTAGCTGCTTAGCCCAAAAATTGTGCAATCCTTCTAGGCAGTCAGCCCAGCTCCCTCATAGAAATGCTCAGATTTTCCCCTCAACTAAGTAGGTTGTTACATGTTCCATTGAGTAAACGAGTTCCACCCGGGACCGAGAAAACTTAGCTTGCATGCATGGGTTGCTTTTTCCCAAAATAACAGAAAGAAACATGCAAAAATAATCCCTACATTTTAGGGAGCTATTTTTAGCAGTTGTAGGTTACATGCAAATATCATTTTAGAATCTTTCCTGCAAGTGTCGCTTTTTCCTAGATTTGTGGTATGCACGTCATGAGCCTCAAACTTATTTCTTTGATGCTTCAAAGCTCATTTATTCACATTGATCTTGGAGCTCTGACATCCCAGAGCACATCCACGAGTCTTCGACACATCCAGCTCAGCTATTCATGGGTAAGTCAACTTAACTTTTCTTTTGCAGCATTTCTATTTCTTTTTATGTTTTCTCTTGTGTGAGTGTTGTTTGCTTGATTTCTGTGAATGTTTGTTCTAGCACCGTTCTTTTTTTGTTAGCATCTCACTCCTATTGCATGCATGAAACTATTTTTCATGAGCAGTCACCGATTTGATGACTTGCTTCACCCAAATGCATGTTTTTACATTTTCTGAATCTTCCATTCACCATTTGCATGCACGATCATTCACTCCTGCTTACACTCAGTATCGCCATGCATTCACATTCACATTGTCTTTCAGTTGCCTGTCAGCGGGTCTGGGAAGCCATGGCCCAGACTCTGCCTCACCAAGACAACATTGCATAATCCTAAGAGGGAAGGCTCTGTCTTCCTCTCAAAGATGTGCATTTCTGCCTAGTGAATGTCCTCTAGTCTTGCATTGTGCAATTCTTAGGGACAGTGACTGCTAGCCCAGAAAATTTCGTAATGCAGCCAATGGGCCTGCAACCATTGCCAGCTGAATTGTGCATTGTGCAGTTCCAGCCTCTAGCAGGCTAGCCTGTATTGCACATTATACAATTCCAACAACCAAACAACCTCCCTAGATAGCCCATACTACCTTTTGCATGGTTTTGGCAGTCAGTCTCCCAGCCTTCTAGGAAAAATTATGCAATCCTTGCCAGTCAATCCCTAGGTATGTTGCATGTTGTTCCTCAAGTTTCTTTGGTTTTAAGTGACAAATTTCTTGCCATGCACGTCAATTTGTCTCGAAATCTATAAGGTGTTCGTCAACCTCTTAGCAGTTCGGGATCAATGGCGTCCAAGATAGCAGGATCAAAGGACACTAGCAGAAGTGAAACTGGAGAAGCAATTGAGCGATTGTCTACAAGTCTACCAATCTATGAAGATACCAAGCTGATTGTAGATAAGGACATCAAGATGAAATGGAAAGAGGTCAATGATGCATTTGTAGGCACATTCGGGGAAGACCTCGAAGACCACCAAGTCTATGTGAACATACACAAGTCTGGCTTGTACCTGATTGCATGCATGTATCCCGTGCTCCCATGTGCAGACATGATACATTGGATTGTCTCGCACATTGATCCTCAGACAATGAAATTGAGCAGCGTCAGTGGGATGGATATTGCTACCTTCATGACACATGATTATGATGATATGTATCAGATACTGAAGCTTGTGATCACCATGGAGACTCCCTTCAACATACTTAATAGCAATGCCGACTCTAGAGACATTTTGAAGAACTCAGTGAAGGACTCGGTTAAATTTAGGATGACATCCAACAAGGTTTACAAGACGAAGATACTATGTAAGGTGTATCAATACTTGGTCATCTTCTAATGTTGCTTGTATGGCCAAGAAAGCACGAAAACCTTCCCACAGAGTTGGGTGATCGTGTTGGACCAACTAGCCATGGAAGGAAAAGCATGGAACTAGTCTGACATGTTCACACAACAGCTGAAGGAATAGGTAGCAAGGGCTCGATAGCCACCCAAAGGTATACAAGCAGGAATCTATATGTCCACCTACATTTTGGATGCAATCTGTGCCCATCAAGAGTTCTGAGGCTTGAAATGGGCATGGACACTAGTGGAGACCTTTGTGAATACTTATTGTAAGATGCTCTGAATGCAACTTCAAAGGAGTTATCAGACAATTTTATGATCATTTTTTCACCCTGGTTTACAAGATTATATTCGAATAGGATCCACCCTTCATTTTGAAGGCAACAATGGAGGTGTTGATCAACATAGATGATTGGCATGCCTCACTGTCGAGCACCTTTATATAGATGTAAAATGTGGAGAAGCATCTGCATGTTCTACGAAGGTCTACCTTAGACAAACTTATGATGCAGGAAGTAGGATATCACATCTTGGTAGGGTTATTAGCTGGGATGTAATGGAAGAGGAAGGCACCTTTTCCTGCTCTTATATTGCAAATCAGGTTGTACGAGATACAAACTTTCAAGCATGCAGATGTCGAAGTAGAACAGATGAAGAAATATCCATTCAACCCCCAAAGCTATAATCCATATGATCCACATTGTCTTGTGAAAAACCACTGCATGAGAGTACAGTTTAACTCGATCCATGGGGCATGTCATTAGGTAGAGGAGGACCCATGGAGATATTGTTACAACTCCTCCAGAATCAATGAATTGGTCAACCTCGTTGTGGAATGGATAGTGAAGTAGTGTGAAGTAGCATCTTAGAGAGCACCAACAGAAGTAGCAGCAGAGGTGAACATACAAGTGTGTGATAAGGGCAAGAGGAAGATTGTCAACAACATGGAGGAAAAGAAAAGCTGCAAGTTTTGAGCAGACCCATTTGTGGAACAAGCAACTTTTGGCAACAAAGGCGAAGAGGCAGCATCACGACAAGAGAAATACACAAAGGCTAAGAGAGAAACAGAGGATGGAGGAAACAGAGAAGGAGTTGCATGAGTTGAAGGAGCAACTCGGGAAGGAACAAGAGTTGTGCAGATAGGAGAAGGAAGCACAATAGGAATAGGAACAATAGGGGTCGTAACTTGCAAACAGATGAAACTATGCCCATACACATAGTAGACTCATCAGAACAACTGGCATCATGCAAGTAGGGTGAACCATCGCAACAATAGAACTTCACTCAGGAGATAGAGAAAGCACCTGAACAGATGGATACATATATGGAGCAACAAGAGTCAGAGCAAGACATTGACCTCATGCCTCACCACTAAGAGGTTGACCCACCATCTTCATCGCATCTAGAAGAGGAGCAAGTTCCAAGCAACCGAGGAGACACTGAGATCCTTGGAGATTAGCTAGAAGGAGAGATGCACAAAATCTCATTCAATGAGTTACGACATAGAGTTGTGCAATCCTGTAGAGTCTCAACTTCGGAGGATCATACATCTCATGCATAGTTTGAGGAACGAGTGACCAGGTCTGACGTGAGCATATGTCGAAGCCACTAGCTCAAGTGTTCACTCCCTGATAGTTGAGAATGAGAAAATGGTTAAGGAGCTAGAGACGACCAAGCAGGGAGGAGAATTGGTGACAACATCTGCTTGAGTAGAATTGAAGAAGGAAATATTGGATGAAGTATTGTCCCTTGACACAGTCATGTGGGCGTTGTATTCCAAGTTTGGTATCGTGCATAAGGTATTCATCCATATCAACAGTTGGTAGCAGTGATGTGCTAGAAGAGAATATATCCTGTCGAGCATGCATGTTGTTGTTGATTATATGCAAAGATGGATGATGAGATATAAGGGAGCGCCTCTTCACTTGCCTAAGATGAAGAAGACCAGAGCAGTTGAGCTGAACCCATGCATCTGGTGATAGATCCAGAACTATGAAGATCTCTTGCAGCTCATCACTAGTCTACAGTCTTCCCATGCACATGTATTTAAGAGTATGGATGTTGTTGCGTGTGCACATGTGATCCCATCTATTGGAAAAATCACCCAGGCAAAGATAAAGGCACAAGTCCAACTAGAGCTTGAATCATACTCTGACGAGTTGATGTAGATAGCCACCAACCCAAACTTTTCAATCAATGAAGATACCATGCACAAGCATGTTGTTGGTCCATCTGGAGTCAAGACAATGATGCACATGCTATTAGACGATTTGGATAGAGGAGCCGGTGCAATGTACCCACATGTTATGGAGGCAAGAGTTCATTTCCAAAAATATGTCACCTTAAAGTACACAGACACCATCATGGACTACCGAGCTTGGCATCAGTTTGCTATTGTCGACCACCGTGAGGATGTTGAAGAGATGGTCTTCCAACAACTTTCTGATTCATAATGATGTCTTTCCTGGGTTGCTCATGCCATTTTGTTTCACATGGGTACATGTGCATTTTAATGTAATTTCTTCTCAACTGTAAGTTCAAGTGTCAATAGTTGGATGTAACAATCATAGAGTAGATGAAGAGTCATGACGGTGGATGAACTGTCACAAAGGGGAATGTCAAGGGCCACGCCTCTCTTTGTTATATATAGTCCCTCATAACTTATTGTAAGGGATTTTGGTCAGCCAAGCTTCAGATAGGACTATCTTAGAGATAGCTTGGACATTATTGTAACAAGCCTTGGCTTCTCCACTACATAGAACTAGCATATCTCTTTAAAGGAGAAGGAAGTTGTGGGTGTAATGTTCCATTGTCAAAACTAGTTTTTGGACATGGATGTATTATATCACTAGAATTTACACTTCTTAATATAACAAAGCCAACAAGTTTCATGTATATGTTGTGTTGTATTTTAGCTATATTGAGTACTCTAAATTATATATGTATATGTTTGCTTACGCATGCATGTGTAGCTATTGTTCTATATGTATGTATGAATCTTTCTGAAATGTGTTGTTTTTTTAACTATCACATTGAATCACTAGCTTACTTTCCTTCCATGTTTTCATGCATCTTTTCTCATGTGTTCCCTTATTAACTGCATGCTATCACAGGTCTCCAAGGGGTGCACTCATCTCACCCTATGTGAGTTAGAACCGCTCATGCACCTTCCTTGACTTACTTCTTATGTGACACTCTTGCTACCAAGAGTGACATCTTACTTGCCTCTGTGTGAAACCACGGTCAAGGGATTATTTTATGACCCACTATTTGGATTCCTACACCAAACGGTCTGAGGTCTAATTGGGACTTCTTATTGGGGAGATTCCCTAACATGTTGGTGGGTCCAACACTGTCAGCATTTCTGGCACTAAAAGGAGGACCAAATGACAAGATGTGTCCTCTCATCTTGTTTTGAAACTTTTCATATCTATCATGGATTCTTGCACTCTCAACCCTCCATGATGTTTTTCACATATCAAACTTGTTACCATCTTGAGGGCACCTTTTGATCTCTTGTCTAAGTATATGTATGATCGTGAAGGCGAAGTGGCTTGGCCTATGTTCTTACATGACTTCCTAGTGATGCTTGGCAAGGAAGATGGATGTCTTGAGTAACAATCTAGTCAGCTTATTGCATACACACTTCACGAATCCCCACATCGGTGGCTATGCAGCCTATCAGCTGACAATGTGCACTCACTTGAGAACTTTTGTTATCTCATTGAGGATACTTTCTATATTTTTGATAAAGAACATCTTGACCACAAACTATTACAACAATGGAAGGCTCCACATGAATCATCTATGGAATTTTGGTAGCGCTTCCATGATTTGTAGTTTCAAGCTCCGAAAAGCCAGATGAAGTTTTTCTATCTTTGGGATAGATTCGAGTACTATCTTAACAAATCAGTCCATCCCAAGAAGAAGTTTGAGCCCAAACCTCACTCAACATACTTCAATGATGGAGTTGCATAATCACAGATGGACACAGTCACTGTCACAAGTAACTGTCTGTCATCCCCTCATCAAACAACTCCACCACTGTAGAGTGATGTGAGAGAACAAGCACACACATTTGTTCAACTATCACATCCTCCCAACATCACTTCGCTTAATTTTCATGCATATTTGGTTGTGAGTCCATTGATTTGTCATATTCATTATGTACCACAACTTTCGTCTTCGTACTCAGATGATCCTCCACATGATACTATCTTGTGTTCTTCCATTACGGACTCTACACTTGTTGTGAAAGAGGATCAAGCCATCAACGGACTTGGTGTTGGACAATGGAGAGGATAAATAATTCATTAAAAATCCACTTAAGTTTTCATCTCCCTTTTCTGGAAACAACGAGGAGGAATTTGTCCGCTTTTCATCTAACCCTCTGTTTGATTCACCAAATCATGAGGATGCCAATGAAATCATTCCATCATCTGACAATGGAGAGGATAAATTAGTCATTGAAAATCCACTTGAGTTTTCATCTGCCTTTTTTGGAAACAATGAGGAGGAATTTGTCCACATTTCATCTAACCCTCTATTTGCTTCACCAGATCATGAGGATGCCAATGAAATCATTAATTTTTTTGATCATGGTTTTCGTGACCTATTTACTCCCATATTCGGTCATGATAATGATTTTATCGCAGTTGATTTTTTGAAGCCACCTATAAATGAAGGTCTATCTGACGACAAAGTTGAAACACCCTATGATGTAGAGGCACTTCAACCCTCGCTGATGGTTAGTTTAAGCCCTCGTTATCCTGAGGTTGGTTTCTCTTCCGACCAAGAAATTGTTGAATCAGACAAGGCTCCTCATCACTCATCTGTATGCATTGAACATCAATCTCAATCACAGATCATGCTTCCTCCAGTCAAAGTGCATGATCCCATCGCTCATGCATTGGAGGAATCTTACATCACAAGCACACATGCATGACGTAAGTTGTCTTTGTTTCTTTCATTTTCTTGCATGTCATATTCAAGAGTATGTGCATACTTCAAAGCTGCATGCAGTGTTGCACAACACGATAGTTCCATGGATCACATATCATGTACTTGCACTCACTTATGTCCTGTGGACCCTTTTAAATAGGAAGTGTGTTTGTCTTCATTGTTATATCTTTCTTGTTTGCTAGTTCACACAACCCGATTGCTCACAGCCGAAGCCTTCACCAACATCAGTCAACCAATGCACCAGTGGCTACATTGGAAATATCACTTCACGTGATCAAGCCCATTCACCATTAGCTTAGGAGTAGGAGTAGTGGTTGCTTTCATTTTGTTTGCTTGCATGTCTGTTTGCCATCTTTCTTTTCATGTATGTTTGTCTATCTTATTGTTTTCTTACTCACTTTGCTTTTGCATTGGCTTCTGCTTTTTATTTGCTTTCTTGTTTGTTTTCTTATTTTTGTTCGTAGGTTAGTTTCACATGAAACAATGCACAACTCTTGAAACAAGTTGGGTAAAGTACAATAGGCCTTATGTAGCTATCACTACTTGTTTATCTGTCATCTTGCCTATGTGTGAAGAACTTGTTACTTTTGATCCATGATACATTGATGTAAAATATGTATTGTTCAAAGTGAACCTTGGTGAAAGCACAATGCTTGCATGCTAACTAGTGTCACCTACTCTAGTTGGTTTTTTTTTGGGTTAACCCTTGGCATATCAATCAAGTAGAGTAAGGTGAGGGGGAAAACCTTAACAAGGACATCAAAGGTATATAATAAACTACTTATCTGAAGGAACAACCTATCCAAGCCTATTGGTAGTGGAGTAACACTAAGACTCTGATGACTATATTGCTTCTGCACCAATATACCCCTTAACCTGAATCAAAATAATTGTGTTGCCTTGGCTTGGAATGTGTTTCAAATGACCAAGATCTTGGAAAATGCTACATCTTACAATCAACAAGTGTGAAAACCAATATGAACTAAGAATTGATCAATACTTCTCGAGGTGTTAGGATTGCTTTTCACGAACAAGCTCCATTCATAGAGCTAGAGTTCTACCTTTTTGTCTCCAAGTGTTGTAGTGGATACAACCATCCTCCAAAAGTTTTCCTTAGCTTTGTGTTGGAGCCTCCCTACCAGTCATCCTTAGTAGTATGTCTTGCCTTGTCAAGTACACAGGCTTCAGTGATTTTATAGCAGAATGATAGCCTATGCATGAGAGCTTGTTGCATACCCCACATATGCTATTTGTCTGGACTTGGTCCAGGTACAGGCTAAACAACTCCCTCAACAAACTGCACAATTCTGGAGGGGAATCAACCTTCCCTCCAGAAATTGCGCAATTCTGTTTGTAAGCCTAGTGGGCTCCAGAATTACACAAATATGCTTGTCAAGCTTCACTGAGAAAATTGTGCAATTCGTCCCAATAGGGTTGCTCAGACCATAAATTGCACAATTCTAAGTAGTAGCCAGATGCTCAGCCTAGAAATTGCATAATCCTTCTAGACAGTTATCCAAGCCCCCTCCCAGAAATGTGCAAATTTTTCCCTCAGTTGAGCAAGTTGTTACGTGTGCCATTAAGTTGAACACTTCCATGTAGGATTGGGAAAATTTGGTTTGCATGCACCGACTGCTTTTTCCTATAATAGTAAAAAGAAACATGCATAAATCATCCCTAAATTTTTGGGAGCTATTTTTGGGAGCTCGAGGTTACATGAAAAGGTATTTTAGAATATTTCCTCCAAGTGTCGCTTTTTCATAGATTTTTGGCATGCATGTCATAAACCCCAAACTTATTTATTCAACACTTTAGAGCTCATTTCTTCACATCAATCTTGGAGCTTTGACATCGCATAACACATCAAGGAGTCTTCAACACATCCAACTCAACTATTCATGCGTAAGTTGGCTTAACTTGTATTTTACAAAATTTCTATCACATTTTATGTTTTCCCTTGTGTGAGTGGTGTTTGCTTGATTTTTGTGAACACTTGCTGACATTTACATGCACATTAGCTTGTACTACCACTGGTTTATTTTTTGTTAGCATCTCATTATTGTTGCATGCATGAAACTATTTTGCACGAGTGGTGGTCGATTCGGCAACCTGCTTCACCCGCATGCATGTTGTTCCATTTTTTGAATCTTTCATTCACCGTTTGCATGCACGATCACTCACTCCTATTTACACTCAATATCGTCATGCGTTGACATTCACATTTTCTTTAAGTTGCCCATCAATGGGTCTGGGCAACCTTGGCCTAGACTTTGCCTCACCAAGACAACATTATGCAATCCTGAGAGGGAAAAATCTATCTTCCTATTAGAAAATGCATATTTTTTCCCAGTGACTATCCTCCAGTCTTGATTTGTGCAATTCTAAGGGATAGTGACTGCTAGCCCAACAAATTGCGTAGTGATGTCACTGGCCCTACACCCATTGCTCGCTGAAATTGTGCATTGCGTAGTTCCAAAAGCTAGTAGGCCAACCTTTATTGTGAATTGTGCAATTACAGTAGCTAGCCAGCCTCCCTTGATAGCCCAGGCTACCTTTTCCGTAATTCTAGGAGCCAGTCTCATTGCCTCCTAACAAAAATTGTGAAATCCTTGCTAGTCAATCCCCACATATGCTGCATGTCGTTCCTCAGTTTTATTTGGTTTTAGTTGAAAGATTTATTGACATGAAAGTCATTTTGTCTCCAGATATAGCAGGTGTTCGTCTCCCTCTTAGCAGTTTAGGATCAATGGCCTTCAAGAGAGCAAGATCAAAGGACACTGACAGAAGTGCAACTGGAGCAGTAGTTGAGTGAGTGTCTACAAGTATATCGATCTATGAAGATACCAAGTTGATTGTAGACAAGGACATCAAGATCAAATGGTAAGAGTTCAATCATGTGTTTACAGGCACATTTGGGGAAGACCTCGAAGACCACCAAGTCAATGTGAACATCCAAAATTCTGGCTTGTATCAGATTGCATGCAAGTATTCCATGCTCCCATGCGTGGACATGATACATTGGATCGTCTCGCACACTGATATTGAAACGATGACATTCATGAGTGTTAACGGGACAAAGATTTATACCTTCAGGGCACATGATTATGATGAGATGATTCGAGTGTCGAAGCCCGTAATCACCATGGAGACTCCCTTCATCATACCTGTGAGAAATTCCAACTCACAAGACATTTTGAGGAACTACGTGAAGGAGCTGGCAAAAATTTGGGATGACACCCAACCAGGTCTACAAGATGAAGATACTACAGAAGGTGTATCAATACTTGGCCATCTTTGCATGTCACTTGTATGGCCAAGAAAGCACGAAAGCCTTCCCACGGAGTTGGGTGATTGCATTGGACCAAACGGCCAGGGAAGGCAAACAATGCAAATGATCTGACATATTGACTCACTAGCTGAAAGAATAGCTAACAAGCGCTTGACAGCCACCCAAAGGTATGGAAGTAGGAATCTACATGTCTACCTACATCTTGGATGCAATTTTTTCCCGTCAGGAGTTCCAAGGCTTGAAGTGGGCATGGACACCATCGGAGACCTCTATGAACACTTATTGGAAGATGTTGTGCAAATGCAGCTTAAGAGGAGTTATCACACAGTTGTCCGATCATTTTGTCACCTCGATTCACAAGATATTCAAACAAGATCCACCTTGCATGTTGAAGGTAGTAATGGAGGCATTGATCAACATAGCTGATTGGTATGCCTCACTGTCTAACACCTTCATATTGATGTATAGCATGGAGAAGCCTCCGCATGTCCTACCAAAGTTTTCCTTGGACAAACTCGTTATGTTGGATGTAGCATATCACATCTTGGTAGGGATCTTAGCTAGGTTGGATTAGAAGAAGAAGGAACCTTGGTCTACTCTTCCATCATGGATTGAGTTTTATGAGATACATACTTTCAAGCATATGGATGTCGAAGTAGAATAGATGAAGAAATATCCATTTGACCCCCAAAGTTATAATCTCTATGACCCATATTGTCTTGTGAAAGACCACTCCATGAGAGTACAGTTTAACTGGATCCACGGGGCATGTCATTGCGCAAAGGAAGATCCATGGAGATATTATTACAAGTGCTCTAGACTCAATGAACCGGCTAGCCTCATTGTGGAATGGATAGTGAAGCAACATCTCGAAGAGTACCAGAAGAAGCAACAATAGAGGTAAACATACCAATGCATGATAAGGGAAAGAAGAAGATTGTCAACATCATGGAGGAAGAGAAAAGATGCAAGTTCCATGTAGTCACACTTGTGTAGAAAGTAGCTTTGGAAATAGAGGTAGAGAGGCAATACCATTACAAGATAAATGTGCAAAGGCAAAGAGAGAAACAGAGAATGGAGAAAATAGAGAAGGATTTGCATGAGTTGAAGAAGCAACTCCAGAAGGATTAGGAGCTATGCAGACATGAGAAGGAAGAACATCAGGAGCAAGTACAATAGGGGGTTCAACTTGTGTATATAGATGAAATTACTCTCGTACAGATAGTAAACTCATCAGAACAATTAACATGAGGAAAGCAAGGTGAACCATCATAGGAACAGGACTTCGCTCAGGAGATAGAGCAAGAACATGAATAGATGGATACGAATATGGAGCAATAGGAGTCAGAGAAAGACATCGACCTCATGCCTCACCACTGATAGGTTGACCCACTAGCTTCACCAAATCTAGAAGAGAATCAAGTCTCAAGTGACCGAGGAGACACTGAGATCCTCGGAGATGAGTTGGAAGGAGAGATGCACAACATCTCATTTGTAGAGTCTCAACATAGAGTTATGCAATCCTTTAGAGTGTCAAATCTAGAGGATCATACATCTACTACACATTTTGAGGAACAAGTGATCGCGTCTGATGTGCACAAACATCCAACGGCATTGGCCAATGCTACTAGCGCATATGCTGAAGCCACTAGCTTGAGTGTTCATTCCCTTTTAGCTGAGAATGACCAAATGTCTAAGGACATAGCGACAACCAGATGGGGAGGATTATTTGTTACAACATCTTTCTAAGTATAATTGAAGAAGGAAATATTGGATGAAGTATTGTCCCTTGATACTATCATATGGGCATTGTATTCCAAGTTTTGTACCATGCATAAGGCAATCATCAATCTCAACAATTGGTAGCAGTGATGTGCTAGAAGAGAAGGTATCATGTCAAACATGCATGCTACTATTGATTACATGCAAATATGGACAATGAGATACAAGGGATCCATACTTCACTTGCTTAATATGATGAAACCTAGAGCGGTCGAGCTGAAGGCACGCATCCGGAGCCAGATCCAGAACTATGAAGATATCCTATGGCTCATCACTAGTCTATAGGCTTCCCATGCATGTGTATTCAAGTGTATGGAATTTCTTTTGCATACACATGTGATCCCATCTATTGGGACACTCACCCAAACAATGACAAAGGCGCAGGTCCGACTGGAGCTTGACTCGTACTTTGACGAGTTGATGCACATAGCCACCAGCCCATACCTGTCAATCAGTGAAGACACTATGCACACGTATGTTACTGGTCTAGCTGCACTCAAGACAATGATGTGCATGTTATCATATGAATTGGATAGAGGAGCCCAAACATTGTACCGAGATGTTATGGAGGCAAGAGTTTGTTTCCAGAATGATGTCACCTTAGAGTATACGGACACCATCGTAGACTACTGTTGAGCCTCAAAACTACACTTCTTTATACATCCTCTCAGCCTCCTTTTCCTATTCATTTCCTTCTTTTGCCACTCATTCCCTCCATCAAATTGCTCAAATCATTGTATTTTAGAACTTTTTACATGGTTTGCTAATTATGCTAATGACTGTGTCTAGTTTAGAATTTTGGTTCAAAGTGCTGCGTTTCCGCAGCTCACATAGGGTTTCCGCAGCTGATCCCGGTTTCCGCAGCCAACCCCGGATTCCGCAGCTGTTTTATTAAATGATATGTTCCAGGTGTCCTCCGGGAAGAAGAGCCACATGGGCAAGTTCGTGTAACCAAGGACATGGTGTGTGTCCCTCCAGCTCACCCAAACCAGTCATCAAAACCCGTGGTCAACGAGGAGGAAACTACGGTCAACAGAAGTCATTGGCAGTGGCACGACTCTGCGTGTTCTGTTTTAGAGCACGTCAAGAATAGGTGGCATCCTCCTCAGTCATGAAGATAGTGGGAAACATGAATCCAACAGTGGATTGAATGCCCACAACGACTGTTTCCTAAATCCGAGGACACAGCAAGACTACGTGTTTTTGCACAGCTGCTCGAATAACTTAGTTTGTGTTAAGTTAGTTTGCTTTCCTCTGTTATAAATAAAGCGTCTTTGAACGCTGGATAGTTAGCTGTTAGCTGCTGATATGTAATTTTGAACTCCCACTGTACTTTCTATTTTAATGCATAATATATGAGAAGACTGTTTTCCATTTGAGCGTGTAATTGATCATTGAACCAGCTAGAGTAGGCAGAGGGCCCCTGTTTACTGAAGGCTTGTATAGTACTCTTTTATTTCCTGCATTTCTTTTTCTTATTTCATGTATAATAGTTGTACAGAATGCCTTTGATTGCTGTGTTTTGATCATGTACAATAGCTGTATATACATTTTGAATTCTGCTTACTTATATTTCTGCACTTTTCCATGACTGATGAGTGTGTTATGCAGGTTTCTTAGGCATGCCCGGGACAATTTCTTTCTTTTATTTTTCACAACTAGTGACACTTGTGATCATCTTGTCTATGTTGCTGACCTTCCTTGTTTTGCAGCCTTTATTTCCTTACTATCATTTAGTTAATTTGCATAGTTTCTTTCTGCTTTTAGACATCAAGTTGTTTATCTATTGATGGTTCCTTCTTCATAATTTAATATCTTCATTGAGGACCAAAATATCACTTAGCACAGCTTGGTTTAGTTGTTCAAGAACTCACAATTTCTTGGCTTATTTTTAATTGTCTCTCACATGATATATTCAACTAAAAGACAAGAGGTTAAGAAGAAGTTAGAGTATTTGTGACTAGTCTTTCTTTTATGTAGATTTAGTTTAGTTTCACATTGCTTAGTTTTATTTGACATAGATTTCATCTTCATTTTCTTGCAGCAACAGAGATACTGGGCCAATGTCATTAGTCTTTTATTTGATGCCTTTATTCTACTTTAAGAATTGATTTCATTTCAGTTGTTGTTCAAGCTTTCTTGTAGAATACTTTTAAGTTATAAGAAATCATTTAAAGCTCATCACAATCTCACACACTTCACTTGCTTTATTTCATTTCCATCAGATCACAGTAGGAGAGATATACTTGAAAACAAACTTAAAAAGTTAAAAACAACAAAAGCTTAAGAAACAGTTGCCTAAGTACATACAGTACACCTCACTTCATCAGCTTACGAGCCCCGGGTTGACATTTAAAAGTTGCAATTTAGACATCACTAAATTGACCAAACAGACTGCTTGATGTTGGTCCACAAAATGCCCTTGATTTCTCCCAGAGGTTTGTCCAAAGAGAGGTCCTTTTCCAATGCTTTCACCTTGCTCTCTAATGCTTTAACCTCTCTTGTCTTTTCTGCCACAGTCATCTTGGATTTGTGATAACTTACTTCTAATTTTGCCAATTTCTCTTTGGCTTCTTTCAATTCTGATACTTGGAGTTTTAATTCCTCCATGGCCTTTATTAATTCCTCTGTGGTCATGGTAGTGCTGCTGCCTGGTGCTGTTGTTGTTCTTGCTGCTGATGTACCTATAGTTATTCCTGTTGTGGATGCTGGAACAGTGGGAGGCAGTGCTGTTACAACAGTGGAAGGGGCAGTTGTGACTGCAGGAATTACTTCAAGTGGTTGGGAGGTTGACTCTCCTTGCTTTTCTTTTAGCGCTGACTCCAATGCCTAATCAGTATTAGTTAACCTTTCATTGAGCCTCATGAGCAATTCCAACATGTCCTCCTCTGATTTCTGTTGTACCACTTCTGTTGTCTAAGGATGCATAGTAGGAGGCAATTTCAGTTGCTTCCTTAGGGCAGCAATATCTTCCTCTTTCTTTTTCATCAGTGCCTTAATGCCCTTGGCATCTTTTGGGTCATGTCCTAGCTCAATAATAATATCCTCCAAAGATTTTATCCTATTGTCTTTAGCAAGAGAAGAGGCTTTTTCCAAATCTAGCTGAGCAGAGGTGTTATCCAAGGAGTTTTGCAATCTATGAGCTAACATAGCTTTATTAGCTAGTGTGGAGTATACCATCTCTCCAGTTTGTTTGTGTAGCTCGATCTGGTTCATAGGATAAATGTCCTTGGCCAATACCTCCAGATTTGTTCTGATATAGTTAGCTGCTGATTGTGGTTGTTGTACCTTGGGCTTGAAATAACTCATGATCATCTTTCCCTCCTTAATGTCGTAGGCAGACATCAGTCTTTGCTGGTTAGTGGGGGCCATCTTAAGGTACTGGTTATAAAGTTGAACTCGTAGTGGGTTGTTTCTGGCCTTGATCTCCGTGAATGTCCTTTTTATGTTGGAGGCCTGTTTACTTTGTGGCCTAGTGGACGAAACTTCCACACTATGCTGCCTTTCTAGCTCCTGTCTGTGTGAGCTAGTTGATGTGTCCACCACTGGGGAAGTCTGTTGGCTGACTACCCTTTCACCTCTCAGACTGCCTGTTGTTTCTTCATAGATTTCCTCTTCAGAGTGAGGATTTAATCTTTTCCTCTTTGCACCCGGTTGTTTTGTCGGTCCACTCATGGGTGTGGGGTCTTCCCTATCTCTCTTTTTGCCCTTTTCCTCATTTAGAGGAGTCTGTAATGCAGGAACCTCTACTGCTTTTGTTTGCACTGGAGGAATTTGCTCTTGTTGTTCCGTCATTCCTTGCTGCTTTGTGCCTGCCATTTCATTGCCCTTAGAAATCACTGTACCTGGTGTGCTGGTTTCTTGTACAGGCTGCTGAGAAGTTCCAGCAGAGGATGCACCAACTCCTGTTTGTTGAGGTAGATCGAAGGATACCTGTCCAAAAGAGTCCGGGTCAAGAGTTTTATCAAGGTATTTCATAGCTTTTTCCGTTTTCTCTTGCTCAGTAATCCTTTCTACTAGTGTACCCTATACCCACTCATCTTCATTAGCAAACTGTTCAATTTCTGGGATTCTATGGTGTACATAAGCTGACAGCCTGTTTCTTACTTTTCTGTCACTTATAAAGCTAGTTGGGTCATAAGGCACCCACCAAAAGCTCTTCTTTAATTTGAGTTGTTCCCCTAATATCTTATCAGCATCTTCCCATGCCTCCCTTTTATTGAGGACAAAAGGGCCTAACTGGGTTTTAATTCTCAGTTGTGCCTTTTTCTTTGCACTACAAAAATGGGTTAGATCTGCATTGATAAGCTGCCTGAAGTATTCCAGTGCAAATAGTCTCATAGGCACAAATTTGGGTAGCTTGTAGGGGCACAGTTCACAACCATATATCTTAATTTCAGTGTGATTTTGGTAAAGGTACCAGTCACCTATCTTGTACTATCTGGAAAGCTATTAAATCCTCTTTGTATCAGCAGAGAGCCTAGGAGGAGGAGCTCCTACCAATAAAGTGGTGGTTGGATATACAAACAAGTCAATGAATTCGCAATATCTATAAGGGGATTCATGTACATTGTGGAAGACTGAGGACCAAAAGATCACAGGCCTCCTCTCTCCTTTGGAATCTAATTTTCTGATGGGAAATGAAAAGTTGTCTGGATGATAATAGAAGAAAAGGTGGTAGATGAATGAGGTGTAATAAAGACTCCTTCTTTGTCCAAACTTATGAATTGCTTATTGATTTTGTTGGCAATAAAAGCTGCATAGTCATACTTGACAGTAGGGGGCTGTCCTGGAGTAAATATGGACAACAGAACTAAGGTGGTTTCATCAACAAATTCACTGGTTTTGAATCCCAATATGAAGGATATCATATCAACTATGAGTTTTCCTATTTCATTAAACCAGACATGAAAATATGGAGGTGGGCCTTGTGGTTGGCGATCTGGCCTCATGAACATTCGTGCAATACGGGTTATCTCTGATTGGGGCAATTAAGATCCTCGCTCTAGCAAAAATCCTGTGGAAAGAGGAGCCAGAGGCTGAGTAGGTTTGAAGTGTAACATCTCATTGATGGATTCAGCAGTTATGTAAAAAAGGATAGTTTGGTATGGGGTTATAACTGCTTTGGTGACAGGGTCATAATTGGCATAGCAATGGAGGATAATATCTGGGAAGACATTGACTGAGGGGAGGTAATACCTAGGGAGATTGTATTCCCATATTCCATAGATGTCAGAGTTACTGAGATGATTGTTCCTAACTCTGCAGAATGCCTGGAGGTGGTTCATGTCACCAGATAGATCTTTAATCTGAAAGTCTCTGTCAACCAAGGATAACCAGTCCTGGTCTTTATGAGGTGCATTAAGGGGTGCGACATTCAGGGCTACGGGAGCTTCCATGTTTGGTTATTGTGTTTTCAAACTGGAGGTCGGGTTTTAGTGTAAAAACTGGTCTAAACAGCAGGTCTGGGGCCTTTCTCTGAGAGTTACAGACCGAACTTAACTTGAATTGAGCTCCACGGGTAAAATTTATAGAGGAAAAACGAAATTTGCAGGGTTATTGGTAAAAATGAGTAAATACCTGGGTATATAGAGGGAAAACAGTGCAACTGTAGGCTGAGCAACGAACTATGGAGCAGGATGCTAGAGTTCTTGGCCAAGTGGCGAACTTGGATGTGATTTTCAATCAACTGGACGTAATTTGCATGCAGTAGTGCTTGCATAGAAGAACAGTGAAAATGACATTTTATCGAGCTTTTAACAAAATTTGGCTTTCACGGGGCTTTTTAGCGTTTTTGGTCGGATGACGTCATCAGGATGTGACGTCTTGTCGTCTAATGGAGGGGTGGAGGGTGACATGGTAGTGACGTCAGCAAGGGGTCAGCGGGGGGGGGGGAAGTGTTGTTTTTCCCGCACCGCTTTTCGGGTCGGGCGGTTTCGGGCGGGGGGGCGGGGAGGCAGCGAGCAACGCGGGCGTGCGCTGCGTGTCCACAGAACGGGGGAAATACCACCGGCTCCCCGGGGCTTAAAGTTCGGCTACATAGGGGGGTGCGATATGATTGTGATCCGTCCAATGCGAGGGCGCCGATCAGACGGTGGGTGCTATACAGAGATGGCGAAGGGTTAATGCGCGGGCTCGATGTATTAAAATAGGTTTTTCAATGATATCGGGGTGGAAATGATTGGCCAAGGTTTATTAGTTGTTAATTAACCAAATGTCAATTGATCCTTTGAGTGAGGGGAGGGTTCTTAATAGGTGTCTGATACACTTATTAATTCCCAAAGACATATGTAAATGGTTATATTTCAACCAGGGCGGGGATATATATTTATATGGGAATTTTTATTATATCTTTAATACAGGGGGAAATAAAGTGGGATTTATATAATAAAGCCAAAGTTAATATGAAAGAGATATAAGTGGGTGCGCTAAGTGATAGTCTTAGGCTTAGGGTGAAAGGAGTTTTGAGGTGAGAGACTGTAGTTTTGCTAAGTAAAATGGGAATTCACTTAGGGAAAGTTTTATGAAAAGAAATGAGTGATTTGAGGGTAATATTAAGCAGATCTTAATATTTGTGAGGGGTGATTAGTGAGTGATTTTGGGAGAAACATGAAGGGAAGTTAGTAATAAAAATTTGCCTAATTTGAGCTGCATCCACACATCTGCCATGTTACTTGTGATAACAGTGAGATGAAATTTTTTGAGATATAAAATCAATAACAAGTATGCTTCTGCAACAACAAACTACCTACCCAGCCTACTTTGCCTAACATTTTTTCTCCTTTTCTGTGAGTGCACTTGGACTAGCAAACCCTCATCATCTTCTTTTCTTTTCATTGCAATCCTGCTTAAATCTACCCTTATAGCATCCAAGGGCTCAGATTTAACAGTTGAGCTCCTTTGCTTCTCTACCTATCTACTTACCTACCAAGATTGAACAATTTGGACAGGTTTTATTCTCTATGTCTAAATCAAGTAAATTCAAACATGAGCTGGCCAAGGTTAGGGTGTCTGGCCATTCATCAATGGTGGCATAAGTCAACAAGCTGCACACCATCATATCTTTGCAAAAATAGAATAGTAGTGGCTCTTTGGACTTGCACACTTTCATGGTCCTTTGTCTGGGGTTCATTTCTTTCATTTCTTTGACCATTTCATTCTTTTTGCCCTTTGATTTTTCTTTTAGGGCATACCCTCTTTACATTTTTTAAATTTTCTGATTTATTGAGAATATTGAAAACCTTTGCAACCAGCCAAAAGGTATGAACATATTAGAGCTCATCAATGCCAATCATGAAAAATGACACCTATTGGTATAGGAACCTAACACCTCTTACACTCATTAAAGACATGTCATAAAAGATTCCTCTTATGCTGTCTTTAATGTATAAGTTACACTTTCCTTAACCAAGGCATGCATAACTCTTCTTAATGGCATGAGTTACAATCCTCTAAATGGAATACAAGGCATGCATATTCCTCCTCCATTATGACAAGAATTTGTTTCTCCTCCTATATATGTGTCTCATGTATTCTCAGTTAGGGGGAGAGGGAGGTGCATTTTGATACCAAGAGTTGGATAGATTTATTTAAAAAGAAAAATTATGAGAAGGAGAGTCTTGGAGAGTATCCAATTGCTTTCAAAATGAATTTGAAATTCCTAAAATAAATTACTAAGTAGCTCTACCTAGTGGGGTTGACCATGAGTGGTGTTGGGAGGAAGTGAAACTTATCTTCCTTAGCTTGCCTTAGATATCTCTCTACTGTTGTATTTTGGTACCTTTTGTGAGCTCTTACAGCTCGGGGGTTCCAGGGGGAGAAGTTCTCCTTGGATATGGTTGGGTGGAAAACTAGATGGTTCACTATAAGTTGGTAAGGATATCGGAGTTGAAACATACTTTCATCTTTGGAGTTGTATATATACATTGTCAGGTATATTCATAAACACTCTTGAAATTTTAGTTCATTATTAATTTAAAGTTTTGTATAAATTTCAATTTATGAGAAATTCTACTTGTGAATGTTTATGTTATGAGCTAACCAATAATGAATGGCAGCTGTAGCTGAGAATGTGCATGCAGGGGATTAAAACAAGAATGTGTTGCCAAAGTTTTCAAGTTCATCTTATAATGAATCTTTGTCCATAACAAGTCATAACTATTATCCAAATTCAATATTCTATGTTTGATTGCATGGTTTTTGCTTACTGTGAATTGGGTTGTTAGATGAAACTTAGATATATATAAAATGTTGCGCACAAAATGTTTGAATAAATTCTGCAATAACTATAGTTCATTTTATATAATAATAAAAAATTGTACAGTGTTGTTGCAAACTAATTGACATAAAATCTTACATGTTGAAGCATTATGGATGCCATGAGTTAGATGAAAATATATATTCGCATAAATTTGAGTTTTATTTATCCATGTACAGTTGTAGATGAAGTTTGCATTCTTACTGTTTGACAAAAGTTTTAAATGAGATAGTAGGGATTTATTTTTTGTTGTTTTAAAGAATCGCATCCCTGGGTGGTTTGGATGCGATTCAACCTGACATCAGGGGGTATCCTTGTCAAAAGGACCTGCAACCCCCCATTTGATTCCCAACAAACACTTTTCTGAACCCAAATCGTAAATCTGGGCAATTTTGCAAATTACTGCTGCCAACTTTGTGTGCATGTTGTCGAGTTTTTTAGTGAAGGATTAATTGATTTAGTTTTTGTTTTAATATGCCAATATTTGAAGTTTTAATTTATGAATTTTATGAGTTAAATAGGTTGAGTAAAAATCTTATATTCAAGTTGCTAATGGTTGTCAAAATTGTCTAAAGAGATGATAGTCGCCAAGTGTTTGACAAAATGCCTCAATGGTTGTATATTGTATGCTTGCAAACTATTTGTCAAAATGTCTCAATGATTATAGCTTTTATGCACATAAATTCTTAGAGTAAATGTCTCATTGACTATAGATTTTATGTACCATAAACTTATGAATAGATTATTCAATGGATGTAGCTTCCTATGTCTGCAAGTATTTTTTTGTATAAATGTGAAAACAAATTTTAGTAAAGTTGTTGAAGCGTGAATAGGTCAGCAGGATAGTGTCACTTTTATCATATAAAGCTATCATAAAAAAAGGGTGTTGTTGGAAACAATTTTACAATGACAAATTCTGTAGGTTTTAATTAATTGTGCAAGTGAGCATAATAAGTTGTCCAAGTTGCATGTTTTCATGAGTGTAGGCTTATACTTGAGTAGTTTTAGAAAACAACTAATTGTGCCTAATTTTGACAAGTCCATTGTTCTACTTGGAACGTTTTGAAGAATAATATGCTTATGAATTTGTAATAGTAACTACTATTGTTGTAACATTCATTATACGAGTCTCATGATTGAAGCAATGCCATTATGCAAATAATTGGTTTTCCTTAATACTTGGGAATTAGGATTTTTAGATGATGAATTTGGAAACGTTGTTGGGTCAATATATTTTGTGATTCCATTTTTCCATTTCATAAACATTCATTAGATTTTCCGATGAAGGGAGATATATTCCTTCTTCAGTTACCTTATTACAGGTAGATTATTAATCATGCCCTTATATGTGATTTTTGTAATAGAAACGAGATATTTTAGGTTCTTGTGGCGTACTTTGTGGTTATGATGTAAAGATTCAATAAGTGGAACCTATTTAGCATAATCTAGGGGGGTAAAATAGGTTGATTAAGCTTAATGCTTACACATGGCAGTATGATGGAATTTATTTCCAATCTTACTTAGAACTCACGTATAAGTATGAAAAGAGCACATGCTATGTTCTTTTAAACATGAGGAGAAATGTGTTTTGGAATTGGTTTTAAGGGAATGTTATCCCTGACTTATTTTGTTATATTATTTTATTGAAATAAATGAAGGAACATGATCTTCATGATAACCAAGTTAGTCATATTATGATTATTAAGAATAAAAAATTAAATTTAAAATAATAATAATAATTAATTAAAAAAAGAATGATAGTGTTCAACATAACCTTTACTTCTCTACACCCTTGACAGTAAGTAAGGTGGGACCTTAGAAATTCAAACAACCTGGTTACCAACTCTTCATATTGGCGAGTAAGACTTTTCATTTCAATTCGGTGGTTCCAGTCTTGTCCTATGTTCTGTTGGCTCGTTCTTTGGGTTTTCAACACTATGGCTCTATGTTTTTCAAGACCGAACCCCGATTATGTTTGGCATTCTAGGCATCCCAAATTTTTTATAGCCTCCCATGTCAACCTATGCCCTTCACCCTTAGTGAACTCTCTACTGTCAATTCCACTTTGACGATCTCTCCCAGATTTTCTCTCTAGCCTTATTCTTCATATTATGTCCCTTTGTCTTTGTTTTTCAATCCTTTCCTTCTTCACCCTTGGCTTGTAATCCTTCCTTACCCTTGTCACAACCAAATCTTCATTCCCATCTTCATCCCTTGTTTGTAATCCCTCCTTACCTCTGTCAAAACCAACTCTTCACTCCCAGCATTAGGGTGAGTATGACTAGGGGTTTGAACTACCACCCCTCACAAAGGAATAGGAAGAGGTCATCCCTCCACCTTTTCACTAAAAATTGATGTCGAGTTCTCAGTTATGAGACGAAGCATAGGAAATAAATCCAATATCTCAATATTAGCACTTCATACCGTAGCTTGTTAGATAATTTATCGAAAGAATCAAAGTGGCACTCCACTAGAACATTGATCTACGCTAGTTCACCATGTCCAAGCCCAAAAAATGAAATGGATTCCTAATTTAGACACCTCTACTCATGCAAGTGGTGAATGTATATTAGCACACCAAAATTATTCTTGACAATAACCAAGCTAAGAAAAACAATTCCCACAAGTTGGAAAAGCTAGAGGAGAAGTTGGACATCATATAGACCACAAAATCAACATTCTTAGTAAATGCAACAACAACCCTTGTCAATTTGTGTATGGTCAACCTTTGTATCAGCACAAGTCCTTAAATAGGGAAACTATGATTACTAGCTCTTATGAAAGCTCATCTTTTTGTCTTTTGTTCTTGTCAATTTATGTACAGTCAACGTATGTATCGGCATAATGAGTCAGTGTGCTACTCTTTTTCTTTGATGGATGCAATGGTCAAAAAAAGTCCCCACAACCTTAATATTGTGAAGTTAAACCCACATTCCAATTTCCACAACATTAAGATTATGAAGTTAAACCTTTGATTTGGCTTCCACCAAATAGACTAGAAACAAAAATTATTAACTTTGTAAATCTTTGTCATAATAATATAAAATGACGTATTAAAAGTAAAAAACCATGTCATGTAAAAAGTTCCTCTTCATAAATCCATTTGAATTGACTCAACTATGTACTGCATAAAATTAAAGAAGGACAAGTATGAAGAAGAAATGTGTAGCTCTCATGTGAGACCAACTCAACTTGGAGAGTGTTTTCACTCAACTTAGAGAGTGTTTTCCCTCAACTCTACATTCGATCAACCAGAAAGATCATACATATATAGTGTTACAAATCAATTAAGGAGTTAGAACAATCTCCTCATAAATAGCATCTAAGAACTAAATAAGACCCACAACTTTAAAGAGACACAACAAACAACTAACAATTACATAATCTAGAAACTACTACATTTCTCCATTAATCTAAAGTCTCCTCCTTAATGGAGAAATGTGTTTTCTACATAACATAAATAATAATGTTTGCTTGTCTAAGTCTCATCTAGACTTACAATTTGACATTAACAACTTCATCTTGACATTTCATGCTATTAAATAGTGATGGTGTTCTTCCTTGGCTTGCGTTTCTTTACCTACATGTTGCAATTAGGTTGTGGTCTTGTTCTCATCATTTGCCATACTTCATCAGGTTCATGAGACCTAGATGTTTTTAGTGCTTGCAAATTCTTCACTACATTCATACGTGGGTTGTTGCACTTTGTCATTATATTCATCTATGCCCTAATCAATGGATTGTTGCCACACTAGTTCATAGTAATGTTTGATTTCTTTAGGGCTCCAATGCATCAAGATGCCATGAACTTCTTCAAATGTATCCACCGTTGTTTCAATTTCTATGTCATCTCGATCATTGATTCTTCATTTATAGTGTATATTGGTGCAACTTTTGTGCAAGATCCATCAAAATATGGTGTTTCAAGCCATGCTTTAATGGATTGTAATTCGTCTTCAAATTTTGTTAACTCTTCTTCAAAATTTGTTGTTTCTTCCTAGTTTCTACCAATACCTACACATTGAGAAACATTCATAAGATTCAAAAAATCATCATAATTTGAGTTCTTTTCATTTTCCTTTATGTTGAGATTTTCCTCCATTTCTTCATCTTTGCCTTCCTCTACCAAATTCTCATTTCTTTCTACATTACAATCTTTGTACTCAGTTTCATCTTGCTCATCCAGTTAAACTTCAACCTAGGTTATTGCTCCATTGAGCAATTTATCTACAAGCTTCTTCTACTACAACATTTGTAACTAAAGTTAACAAGGATTCACATAGTGGTTCATAAGTCTAGGTTATTGCTCCATTGAGCAATTTATCTACAAGCTTCTTCTACTGCAACATTTGTAACTAAAGTTAACAAGGATTCACATAGTGGTTCATAAGTTTTTGCAAATTCATTATTAAATACTGCATCACAAGAATTTTCCTTACTATCACACACTAGTTTATTGTCATCTACATATATACTTCTTCATTAATCATTGTAGTTTCAGTCTTGATTTCAGCTATGATACTTTCAACATAATCATCATTTTGAACAACACCTTCATGAACTTGAACTTTCTCACTCAACTTCATGTTGTACTTCATTCCAATAATATTCCAAAATCTCTTTTGCATTACATACTTCACCAAATTCATGCAAAATGCTAGACAAAATATTTTCATCCAATGTTGATATACTAAGAAGCAATGCTATTGCATCTCTACTCTTATCATGGGAATTTATACAATTTTCTTGAAAAAATTGCCATAAATCTACTGAACCAAGTAATCCTTCAATTTTCATTGCCTAAAATTTAAAATGTTTACATGAGAAAGATGGCATAACTAGCATTAATTATTCCAATTTTCCACCAGTTTCTTCAAATTCTTCAGGTTGATTGCCATCTATGTTTGGATTCATGTCTTTCTTCTATGGATAGAAACATTTCATATTCTTCATCTGCCCTTTGATACTCCCTCAAACTGTTTAAAGCTCCGTTGTCAACCCAGGACTGTTATGCACTCTCCTTTTATCTTTTCCATGGGACGAGTGTCTTATTTATCTCTTTACAACTCCACCAGACAGTAAATTCACCCCAACCAACCAACGGGGATTTGAATCACGAGTTGATTCCTCTTAAACCAGCTCAAACTCAACCACGCCACGAATGCATATATTCCCCTCCACATGGCTTTATCACATAGCAAAGCCACAGACATTGATCCTTTACTTCACACACTAAGAAAACAAGATACAATTGCAGCAACAATATTTTGTCACATGCAAAGTAGTTCAAGAATTCAATACTCATTCTGTTGTGATTAGAATTACACAACACACCCTCACTATCATTGCTCACGTCCTCAGTCTCAAGGCGAGACAATCAACACTTTCTTCTTGTCAAATGGTAACACTTCCGTCAACAGAAAAACCACTTTGGTGGTTAATAAACTGTAGAAATTGGAAATCAATTTGCAGAGTGAAGTCTTCAACGTGCCAGATTCAGTAACAAATGCGATGTGGGGGCAATCTTAAACATGCCATATGCGATGGAAACAATCATAAAATAAAATACAACCATTGATGCAATGGAAACAATCAAACTTTACACCGGTCTTCCACGATCAAGGAAAAACAACCTGCCACAGAAATCGGTGATCCACAGAGAGTTTCAAAGAGATTTCTCACACACACAGTGATCCTTCACACACATATTTCTTCAACGTTGATTCCTCACTGTAACAATGCATTCAAAATAGGTCTTCACATGGGTTTCTGGACATTAATGAAGCCAAATGTAAATAACTAGATGAAAAACTAAATAAGGCAGCTGAAGAACTCAAGAACAAGGAGAAAGTACATTCTGAAGAAGTCAGTAGATTTAAGAACGCTCTAGATGAAGCCCTAGATAAGAATGCATCACAAAATGTAAATTCTGACAGAGTCAAACTCCTTGAGCCAAAGTCGACAAATTAGAGCAACAAAGAAGGGTTGAAAGATCAAAACTTGAGAAGATCCTTGAAACCAAGAATAAAAACATTAAATTGTTGCAAGCCTTGCTAACTGAGAGGCACGAAGAAGTTAAATCCTTACATAAATGTCTTATAGTATCTACCTTGTAAAAAGAATCATTGTTGGAAATCAAAGACAAAATCTGGGCTTATGAATGAAGCCTTGTGCTCAAATTTTGGACAATTGTGAAAAGACTGTAGTTCAGAATTTCAAAAATGAATTCAAGAAGATGATGATGCCCTTAGTTGAAGAAAAATTTAAGGATTATAATTCCGTCGTTGGTCTTTTTGATTCTCTAACTAATGAACAACTGCAGTGTTTGAATTTTTCTGATAGGGAGGAAGGCATTGTAGTACTGACATCTGTCAAAGTATATAGGAGACTACTTCAAGAAACAAGTGATGAAGTCGCCAAGGCTATGGAAAGTATTGAAATATTTAGATCCGAATGGAATTATATTCAAATATTTAGTTTTCACTCTTTATGGACTAGTGGGGGATGGTTATTAGAACATACTTGTCAATATTCATTGAATAAGTTGATATGTGATCTCAAAATGTTTTGATACGATGAAGAGGGGGTATTACAAGTCAAGCCATATTGGACACTTTTCTCCGAGAATTCAGCATTCTAACTTTATTAGATAAATTGGTACAACAAATTCGTAAAGCTAGGTATAAGATTAAATCATATCTAATTTATGTCAGGTCAAATCTGAAGTCAATTTTTTGGTTAGCAGACTTTGAATGGGAAAAAATTGAAAATAAAAAAGGGCCTTGGGAGAACAAATATCTTGGACTCAATTATTCAGGTTACTACATCAGTGCCTCCTCTACAATCAACATGTGAGTAGGTTGAACTCTCAAATATGGATTCCCTCGCCATCTTCCCTAATCCTAGAAGAAGAAATGTGATTGTCCCAGAGATTCATATTTCGGTCACTGCTCCGACACGAACTCTGAAGAAAGTGAAGAAACCCATGAAGAAAAAGAATACTAGTCAACCAACTTTTTAATTTCATTTATTTTGAATCAGTTACATGTTAAGAGATAGATATCTCATTTCTCATTGTGAGGTGGTTGGTTACAAAAGGATACATATTTGATACTTTACAATCTAAATGTACTTGTTGCAGAGATCGATCGTTTAACCTGAATTATTTTCTTATGCAATTTGGAAATGGATGTTCAACTTTCTTCTTAATGTTGTATGTTTGTATGTAAAAATAGATGTTCTCTAATTGTAAACTTGATTTATGATTCAGATTGTGTCTACTAGAATTGATTACCTTTGTTCTTCGATACCATATTATTGAGAGTGAAGTAATTGAGAAATTTTCTTTAAGTTCTACAGGTTGAGGTTCCAAGAGCTTGACTCATTTATCTTATTGTGTTAATTGATGAAGATAATCTTTATGTGCAATGTAATTTTCATTTGCGATGGTTTGTGTTGATTTTATGTCCTTATGACTCAACATCTATACAAGATTATGTTTGACTTGATCAAAATCAACTTGTGACAATACCTCTAATAATATTTGTGCTTCAATATCTACACTATTGACATGTGTTTATTGCTTAAATGATGCCACTGTTAATTGTAGAATGGATTATACTCGTTATGGCTCTTTCTGCAATATATTTGGTGATATTATCTTTGCATGAACTCTAAGTATACATTCCATGTGTATATGTATTCTTCTTTGTTCTCTTTATATATTATTTTCTTACTATCAGACACATGTTTTTAGTTATATACACAATTTCGTTTAGTTAACGATATATATGTATCTTTAATTCCTTCTGAAATTGATGTTTTACCATGTTAATTTCTTCTAAGTCATCAATAATATGGTCATTTATCTATGATTATTGAATATATCTCATAAATTATTAGCAAGGAATACCCCCTGTGGTGTGAGGGAGAGCAACCCTATTCACCTAGAGTGGGAGGACCTAGTCCTCATCGAATGTTTTCTTGAAACATTATTTTCATTGGAACATTTTAAGAACCAACACTATCACCATTTGGGTCTCAAAAATGTTATTCATAAGTATAAGCTGTTGGGCAAGGGGATTAAGCCTCCATCCAGGTGGACGAGAACCTAGTGTTAGGTTGCACCTAGTATTTTGTCTACCTTTTGTAGACCCGTGAACCACCCCCTAGAATTCCCCCATGTCAAAGTAGCTAACATTGAATCCTAAAAAAAACTCTTCCTGTAACTTCCTCAAGAAGTATATGTACCTCCCTATTATCACGGAGAATTTTATTGAATAGCACAAACCACTTATCCATCTAACTATCTAGAAATGGGTGGTAAGTGCACTAACCCATACAAATGCATTTTTTGGTTACTTGTTGTCTCTTGGGTCAACAAACAAAGACAACAAATCTTGTTTAGTAATGTTGAGATATATGATTTGTTCTATTTTTACACTGGTTTTATAGTGTTCATACATTCTAGCCCTGTAATAAGAAATATTGGTTAATTGGATGATACAATTCAGTTTAATGACCTTGTAAGAGACACTCATGATAGCTCTCTAGTGTTTTGGAGATCCTGTATCAGTGACCTTAGTGTAATTAAGTATTTATCAATTTAGTCATTTGGATTTCTTGGCTCTTGTTTTAGGTTTAGTTATTCTAATTTTTGGTTTGGTGATGGTGGGTTTGGGTTCTGATTAAGTTTCATATTATCTAATTTCTCTACAATTGAATACAATGATTATGTTAAGGGTATTAATTTAGTTTCCTTTTAAAATTTTAAACCAAATTTAAAATAAAAAAACAAAATAAATAAATAAATAATTTAGAATGTTTACTAGAACTCCAAAGAGGAGGTACGGTGTTGATGTTGCGCTTGAGATTGTTTGAACAACAATCATTTTGCTCAATGTCTCCAAAAAATACATCATGCGATCCCAATTTGTTAAATTAACCCATGTGTGCATTCCTAAGCCATGTCGAGTCAGCAACCCCGATAGCCTTCAGGTTGGCATCTCGAGCTTGTTGAAAGTGAATGCCCAAGAACATGTATGCTTTCTTGTAAGAGTGTGTTCCATAATGGCTTCATTTCCACTTTTGGGGGCATCATTTTCATGTGCCTTTCCATTATTGTAGCCCACCAATAGAGTCATAAATATTTATTGCTTAATCCTTTGTTTCTAGCTCGACACTAGGAATGTTTAAAACGAATTTTAAATATGTACAACATGGGTTATTTATAATTCATCCCACTTTTTTAGAAGTTTATTGATAAGCCTTATCATACAAATATTGCATGACTTAATGAATTAAAAATTAGGGGTCAAAATTGGGGTATCATAATTAAGATGATAATTTCACATTATTACCTTCCTACACTAGCAAATTATTGTTTGTCCAATTCTTATCTTACTAAGCAGAGGAATCATTTTCCTACTCTCGAGACTTGCATGCATTTGATTAAGTAGGGATATCAAAACTCTTGATATTTAATGGTTATTACTCTTTTTATTTTTTTTATTTGGATATTAACACTCTTCCAAAATCTAGTATATTTATCCTTGATTCTATATATCTACAAGATATCCAAACAATCATTATGAACGGAGAATGTTCATAGGAAATACAGGTAACACATACTTATATTTCACCAAGACAACAACTTTCTCCAAAATTTTATCATTATGATTGAATTTAAATCTATTTTATTTCCAAGAAGAGAAGGTTATTTAGGTCAATATGATGTTCCCTCTCCTAGTATTTATTCATATTTCATATAAGTGGTGAAAGAAAAGGTTCATGCATAAATGAGCATGCTCTTTCAAAACCATTTTGAGTCAAATTCTAGAACAACTTGTTCCATGTACATGCTAATCTTCAAAATGGAAGGCGGGTATTGAGGAAATCCAAGGCCTTTAGTGCTTATTTTGGTATTGAGGGAGTGACTAGGGTCTTTTATTGTTAGTGCCTGTGAAAATTTCTAAATAGAAATCCTACTACAATGATTAATATTATTTATTCTACTTATTATCTCAAAAATAAGTTATTCACAATGTTCTTACAGCAAATATCGAAATATATTCTACTATAGCCTTCACAATTAAAATGTTCCAGAAAGTAAATAAGGAAAAATACTGGCACAAATACAATCACAATGACAAAGTTATTTTTGGAAAATCATCCTCAGAAAAAACCAATGTGGGAAAAGCGGTGCAGCAGATGAGGGTTTCTTTATTATTCTTCAGCAAATTCTCATATACAAATTACAAGCTAAAAAATAGGGGTGAGAAATTTTACAGATGCATGTTGACAACTTTTGATCCTACTGAAGTACTCTTCTTCCCCAGAATCCTTCTACATCCCTCTGCATCAAACTTCTCACATTGGCCCAACGTTTAGCTGCTTACGCAGGCTTTGTGCCAATCTTCCTCTACGCTGCCTCTTTCTGCATCACCCTATTCCTGCTTTGCATCTTGCTGCCTTGCACTCTTGAAAGATGTCGATGCCCTCTCTTCCTTTCTCACCTATAACTCTCCCTCTAATTTGATTTTCTCTTGCCGAACTTCGACCAATGAGAAAATCGATCTTACTCGGGTAACTGAGTATCTACCTCTGGTGTATTCTCCAAGTACCCATCAAGCCTCCTCTTATAATCCTCTCGTTGATCAATCAACAACCTAGATTAGATTCTAATCAATGGCTAGGATCATATTGACTTGATCTCCAACTTCTTCTAGAAGTTTCACTCACAATTTAGATTAGAACCCATTAATTATTTTAATTTCCTAATTTTAGACTTAGGTTTTCATTAAAAATAATTAATTATTTTAATAGATATCCAAGTGGAATTTCCCAAAATGATTTCTGGATATTGGAGAATGTATGCATCTAAGCCTCCCTACAACTTTTGAGACTTAGAGCACATCCGATGCTACCATAAATCAACACTCCCTCTTAGCGAGGAATGTGTTCTAGCAATGCAACCTGTTGAAGCATCACTATGTTCTATAACATCTCCCTCTATGTTGCCGATGTATGTCATGTTTTCCACCAACCTCTGCGCAAATGATGTATTTGTGTTGTTTTTTACCCTGCCACTGTCAACACTGCATCCGTACTACAACTCCCTCTAAATTTTTGTGTATGTGTTGTTGTTGGCACTGTCACTGCCACTGCCAACTATCCTTGCACTGCAAACTATTGTTGCTACTGAAACAGATTTTCTACCATACCCACTTGCTCTTGGAACTAAGTGAACTTAGCTCTTCTAAGAGCCTTTGTGAGTATATCAACTACCTGCTCTCTTGTGGGGACATATTGTAGTTGTACTACCCCACACTAAACACAGTCTCTGATAAAGTGACATCAGATATCTATGTGTTTCGACCAATCATGAAATACTGGATTCTCATAGAGTTTGATACAACTCTGATTATCACAGTAAACCTTCGTTGCCTCCATCCTTTTTCTAAAAAATCTCACAAGCAATTTTCTAAGCCATATAGCTTCGCACGTAGCTGTGATGGTTGTCATACATTTTGCTTTTTTTGAGCTTAGAGATACCGGTTTTTTCTTCCAATTGCACCAATATTTCATCCTTGATCCAAAACTGAAGTAGTACCCTATGAACCCATTAAATCTAATGTCCTCCCCTCAGGAGTATTTGAACCCATAGTCGACTGTTCCACGCACATACATAAGAATGTGCCTAGTTGTTTCCCAATGCACCATTTTTTGTTCTACCATGAACTGACTAAGAGTGTTAATAGCAAAGCAAATGTATGGCCTAGTGTTGACCAGATACATGAGTGACCTAATTAGTTGCATGTACAAGGTGGGGTCTACTTCCTTGCCTCCTGATGCATTTATTTTCTTCCAATTGGTGATCATGGGAGTAGCCATGGGTCGACAATCCTGTCTAAATCTCTTCAGAATTTCTATAGCATATCTTCCTTGTCCAAGGAAGATCTCCCCATTCTTCTGCCAAAGTTCCAACCCTAGAAAATAATGCATCAACCCCATGTCCTTCATGTTGAATTCAGCTTCAAGATTCTTTTTAAAATCCTGTATGAGCCTGGATGACCCAGTTAGGAACAGATCATCTACATATAATACAAGAATAAGTGGTTCATTCTCTACCATCAAATAGTAGAGATTGGGATCAGCGTCACACTTGACAAATCCAAACTGCTGCAAGTAACTATCAATCTGGCCATACCATGCTCTGGGTGCCTGCTTGAGCCCATACAGGGCTTTCTTTAATTTGCAAACATGAGTTATCTTCTCATGAGTTTTGAAGCCTTTGGGGTGTTCTATATACACCTCCTCTTCTATCACCACGTTCAAGAATGTTGTATTGACATCCATCTGGTGAATCTCCCATCCCATTTGAGTTGTTAAGGATATAATGAATCTAATAGAGGTGTATTGAGAAAATGGGGTGAAGGTCTCTTCATAGAATATTCCTTCTTTCTAAGCATACCCCTTTGCCACGAACCTTTCCTTTTACTTCTCTACACTTCCATCTGCAGCATACTTGATCTTGTAGATCCATCATGATCTTACAACTGATTTATCTTCTGGTCTAGGTAATATTTCCCAGACATCATTCATCATGATAGATTTGTATTCTTCTACCATGGCATCCACCCATACTTGGGGTTGAACAACTTACTAAAAGCTAGATGGTTCTTCAACCTGAGCTATCAATGCTTTGTATCTGTCAGGTTGTCTACGTTTTCTTTTCTCAGCTCTAGGAGCTCCAACAAACTCTTTTGTGTCCCTCAGTGTTTGTCATACTTCTCTGCTGGTTATACCACTAGTGATGGGAGGCCCAACCAACTCCTCCTTCTGATCCTTTCATTCCATCTGCTAAGAACTATCTGCATTTCCCCCTTCTTAGGAGATACTGGTACTTGTCATTATACTCGACCCAGGTGTTTTTCCTCCTGCTTATCCTCCTTGCAACCCCTACTGCTCTTGGTCTAATGGAACATCTCCTGACTGATCTTCTGCAGGCATCTCACGAGATTTCCTGAAGACTTTGTCCTCCATGAACTTTGCATCCCATCTCACTACAATCTTCCTACTGGTAGGAATGTAGATTTTGTATGCCTTTGAGGTCTCGTTGTATCCTAGGAGATGCCCTTTTCTGCAGTCCGATCTAGTTTATTGTGCTTCTCAGCTGGAATGTGACAATAAGCCACGCTTCCAAATATCCTGAGATGACTGATTTTCGGCTTCTTCCCAGTGAAGATCCCTTTGGACGTTTTCTTCCCCAATGCTCTATGAGGAGTTATATTCTAGATATACATTGTTGTGTTGCAAGCTTCTTCCCATAGATACCTAGGTAGATCCTGATCATACAAAATAGATTTGGTTTCCCCAATAATAGTTCTATTTTCCCGTTCTGCTAGTCCATTCTACTCCGGATTATATGGATTTGTCCACTCTCTTTTGATGCCCTCCTTTGCGCAGAAATTTGTGAAGTCTTTGTCTGTATATTCTCCACCATTATCTCAATGGAATACCTTTATCTTTTTCCCTACCATATTTTCAATAAGAGCTTTAAACTCTCAGAAATGATCAAAGACCTCATCCTTGGTCTTTAAGCATTAGATCCAGTTTTTTCTGGAGTGATCACATATAAATTTGATGAAGTATTCACGACCACTAAGAGCTCTTGTGGACATAGGACCACAGATATCTAATTATATCAATCCTATTACACATTCTTCTCTATTGCTACTTCTAGATAATGTTTCTTTAGAGTAGTTCCCTAGTACACATCCTCTGCATAAGTCATCATGTTCACTACTAAGGACAGGTACTCCTGTAACAATCTCTCTGGGTGTCCTCAGTGCTCCAAGGTGTAAATTCCCCATTCACATGTGCCCTAATTCATTTCGCTCCTTCTCACCACTATAGTTTTTGCCTATCATTACCATTGGTGACTCAAGCTACAATCTATAGAACTTATTGCTTCAAATTCCAATTTGCTTTTTATTCTTCCATCTTGGATGCTTGATGTATACTTTATTTCCCATGAAGTATACATCTTATCCCTTGTCCTGTAAATGGGAAACTGAAATCAATTTCATTCCTAATCCTCGCACATGCAGAACATTGGTGGCTAGGATGTTCGTCCCTGCTTCCATCTGAAATGCTATGGTGCCTCTCCCTACTGGAGTACATTTCGTTATGTTTCCCATAGTGATTTGGAAGTCCATTTGCTCTTCTTAATAGCTCGAGAAATGTTCTCATACTCCAGACATATGAGTTGAAACCTTGCTATCAATGTACCAAACATTTGCTAATGCTGAATTTTCTAGTCATGTGAATTCTTCATATAATCTGGTAGATAACTCTAAGACACTTTGAGTATCCATATTGTGCTAATTTTTTATGCTAACCTGTTCTGACAACTACTACAGGAAAAATTGCCTCCCACCTGAGACAACCCCTCTCGCTGAATCTTCTAGCATTGTTCGTTCTACCACTGCAAAATTTCGATCAAAAAGACTTACCTCTCTGTCAACTCACTCAGAGAGATTTTTCCCACAAAATCTAATCCACTTGGTTTTGAACTGTGCAAGCCCTTTGGAGATTCAAATTACTTCCTCTGCAGGAATTTCAAATTCCCTTCTTCCTTTTACGTTGGGTCTTTTGGCTTCTTCCTTCTATTTTCCCTTAGCTTTGATAGCATGTGAAAATTTATAAATAGAAATCCTACAACAGTGATTAATATTATTTATTCTACTTATTATCTCATAAATAAGTTATTCGGAGTGTTCTTATAACAAATATCGAAATATATTATGTTGTTGCGTTCACAATTAAAATATTGCAGAAATTAAATGTAAGGAAAAATATTGGCACAAATACAATCACAATGACACAATTAATTTTGGGCAATCACCCCTGGAAAAACCCAATGTGGAAAAACTGGTGGAGCAGATGAGGGTTTCTTTATTATTCTTCAACTAATTCTCATGTACAAATTACAACCAGCAAAACAAGAGAGAGAAATTTTACAGATGCTTCTTGAAAAATTTCTAATCTAGGTGAAGTACTCTTCTTCCCTGAAATCCTTCTACGTCCCTCTGCATCAAACTTCTCACACTGGCCTAACATCTAGCTATCCACACAGGCTTTGCGTCAATCTGCCTCTGCACTGCCTCTTTCTACTTCACTATGTTCATGCTCTGCATCTTGCTGCCTTGCACTCTTGAAAGATGTTGATGTCATCTCTTCCTTTCTCACTTGCAAATCTCCCTCTGATTTTTTTCCTCTTGCCGAACTTCGACCAATGAGAAAATCGGTCTTACTTGGGTAACTAAGTATCTGCCTCTGGTGTATTCTCCAAGTGCCCATCAAACCTCCTCTTATAATCCTCTTGTTGATCAATCAACGGCTCAGATTGAATTCTAATCAATGGCTAGGATCATATTAACTTGATCTCCACCTTCTTCTAGAATTTTCACCCACATTTTAGATTAATACCCATTAATTATTTTAATTTCCTAAGTTTAGACTTAAGGTCCCATTAAATATAATTAATTATTTTAATAAAATTGTCTTTGGGTGGAATTTCCCAAAACGATTTCTAGGTATTGGAGAATGCATGTCTAAGCCTCCCTACAAATTTTGAGACTTAGAGAACATCTGATGCTACCAGAAATCAATAGTGCCAACCTCCTATAATGTTGAGGGATAGGAAATTTTGTTTAATACAATGTAGTTATCAGATAATTTAATGATTCATTAGTTTTAATGTCTTGCATATTACCCTCTTATACTTATAGACAATGCTTACATGTTGAGTTTGGAATTGGTTTGAGATTTGTATGAGGTATTTGAGAGATTATCTCAACTTCTATCTCTAAGATTAGAAGTATTTGGATCTAAGTTCAACTATATAATTGTATTGTAATTGAATGCAAAATTGAAATAGAGAATATAATTTTGTGTGTGTTTCTGTGTACTATGTCTATTCCTCTAATTTCCCTTTTGGTATCAGATCCCATATGGGTCTAATTCCCTTAAAGGAGGGCCCGGAAAGATGGGGAAATTGTAAAGTTATGGATCCTTTGTAAAGATAGGATAAGGATGTGGATTGAGTATTATCCGTGTGAGTAGTTTTATGTGTGCATTGTGGGTTCCTTTACATCAAATAGCACTGGATCGAGATCTTTATTGTGCATGAGAAGAGATAGGCGACGCCTTCATTATGTTTTGGGGACTAGTTAGTTGATGGCCTAGACGTTTTGATGATGTCGTAGTTGCATCATTGTTGTGGCATACAAAGGCACTAGCACGCATGGTGTAAATGAAATCTCATGTGAACTTTACTTGATTTCAAAACCCTCTGAAGTACATAACAATGACACATATGAGTAACGAGTGATAAGCCAGCTCGTAGTACCTATGGAGATCCAACAGTTATCTTGAAAGAAGGATTGTGTGATCTATGCTTCAATTAAATCTGATGTGTGAGTAAGCAATCTTGATACCGAACCTATGTTGCATAGAGAATTCAATATTTCCCTTACATATAGGTCAGCACAAGCGTGAAGGTCCCACCACGAATGATGCATCTTTGGAGGAGATCATTTTACTCCAAACGAGTTACCTTATGTTGTTGGACACTACAGGGAAGTAGTGAATGAGTTATTTATGTCTGTCTTATGTATATTCTGATTTATGTCACTGCAATTAGTTACCTAACACATCGAGTATGATATTATTGAGAGAATTTGTGGTTTCCTTGTAATTTCCATTTTACCAATCATCATGTGTTTGTGATACTTTATCACTATTTATTTATGAAAAACTACGTTTTTTATCTATGACAACAATTTGGACAGAATCTTTCTCACACAATTAGAGGTTTACGACCCTCTTCTTTCTCCTCGGGTCAACCTGACAAAATTGGAGTTTAGGAAGATGAACACATTGAGCCTAATCAGCTCAATGTAGAAGTGCTTCAAGTTTAGAAACTCCAATGAAGAACAAATTAATAGTGGTATTTATAAATGTTTTGAAATTAGAAGCATTGAGATTAGCTAACTCAATGGAGTGATATTGTTAGATTTTTTTCTCTAACAAATCATAGGACAATCCAAGACAATAATTAAATTAAAAAATAATAAGGAGACTTGTTTATGATGGCAAATAGTTTCATAATTATTGGTTTTGTTTTGTCAATTTTGTCCATTATATTTACAAATGATATTGTGAAAAAACAATTAATGAACATAGTAACTTGATTAAAGCAGCAGTTTTGGAAGCCTCGTGAACATAATGTTGATTTAATTATGATTACGATTTGTTATAAGCAGGAAGCCTCAGTTATAGGTTATATTATGAGATCCATGTGTGTGAGATAGGTCAAGTTGTTTGATCAACTTCCAGACCACCTTCCTAGCAACTAATGGATATTCGAAATCGAAATATCTGGGAGATGGTGGTAGGTCCATAGAGTGGTTCATTACTTGAAAACTCTTATCGTGAAAGCCTCGGTTAGCTGAGTATGTCAATATTGTTGATCTTATAAGTTTTTCAATGATGGTCAGAGCTAATTATGCTTTAAATGGAGGTTAAGTGGTAGCTCGAAGATTGTGGTGGTAAAAGAGCAATGTCTACGAGATTCTAGTGTGGGTGCGAGTGTTGATGAAGTCTAGTCAGACAGAGATCATTCTTGTTGTTGTGATGTGTGTTTTCAATGTTTCTCATGTAAACATTAAGGGAGGGACTTAGAGATAATGCTTACATACTGAGTTTGGAATTGGTTTGAGATTTGTAGGAGATAGTTGAAATATTTTCTCAACACCTATCTCTAAAATTAAAAGTTGTTGGACCTAAATTTAATTATATAAATGTATTGTGATTGAATGCAAAAGTGCAATAAATAATATAATTTAATGTGTACTATGTCTACTCTAATTTCTTTTTCTTATGAGGTTTATGAAGTTTCATTCTAATTGTTGTTACTCTAATTTCTTTTTCTTATGAGATTTATGAAGTTTCATTCTAATTGTCTAACAACAAATTGAATTTAAGACATTCATAGTATGATAACCAAAATCTTTTTCACTTCAAAACATACTTTAATGACCTAGTTTTCTTCATAACATATAACATATATATCACATCGTCACAAAATAAATTAAAGAAAATACTCCATATTAAAGCTTTAATTTTATTATGCAATAATTATTGAATTACAAAATCTAAATGCTTTAAATATTTTCCAAAATGTTAAATCCATTATATATTCAAAACTAAGAAAAATTAACTTGATTCTCCTAATATTTTTTTTAATTTAATTATCTTGTAAATATGTATGCATGTGTCTCTAGTATCATGTACATACCTTGTCAAGGGATTTTCGATACTCACATCTAAATTAATTAATTATTGAGGGTTATTAATGTTTCTCATCTTGATTCTATTCAGGGTTATTAATGCTTTTGCAAATCCATAATATTACAGCACACATTTAATGAATATCAAATTAAGATAAGTCGTAGTGTAGTGAGGCTATGATTTCGCTTTAAAAAATAATGGAATTTTTTTATAATTAAAAAAAAAAAAAATTGGAATTTTGGTTGGAAATTCAAGTTATAGTTATTAATTTCTGGTATTTTTGGTGTTTCAAAAATTTTTGATGGTATTGAATCTATTTCCACCATAAAAAAACAAAAATATAATTCAAACTCTCCAAATTAGATTTGTTGAGAATTTCACCATCCAAAAGAAATTACAACACCCTCCTTAAACAACGCTTATCCCATAATAATAAATATGATTAACTAATAATAAGTGTGATTATGTAATTAGCCCCAGGGGTTAGCTCAACCAGTCGACTCCCGTTGTTAAGTACCTCGCCGATTGGGAGGTCACAGGGTCAATTCTCCTCGACGCCCTTGGGGTCATGCCTAGCTATTGGCCACGGGGCTTGATTCCCTTCAGGGTTGATCAACCCCAGATATTTCCATGGAAGTAAAGACCACCCAGTGTCTGTAAATCACCCGTGGATGTAACGAGCCGTGGACATAACGGCCACCCAGTGTCAGAAGTTGATTCCCTTCAGGGTTGATCACCCCCAGATATTTCTGTGGACGTAAATGCCACCTAGTGTCTGTAAATCACCCATGGATGTAACGACTCGTGGACATAACAACCACCCAATGTTAAACGTTGATTCCCTTCAGGGTTGATCAGCCCCAGATATTTCTATGGACGTAAAGGCCACCCAGTGTCTGTAAGTCACCTGTGGATATAACAACCCGTGGACATAATGGCCACCCAGTGTCAAAAGCATATTTTCATGAACGTAATGACCACCCAGTGTCCGTAACAGTGTCTGTAAGTCACCTGTGGATATAACAACCCGTGGACATAATGGCCACCCAGTGTCAAAAGCATATTTTCATGAACGTAATGACCACCCAGTGTCCGTAAACCACCCGTAAACGTAACAGTGTCCATAAACCACCCGTGGACATAACGGCCACCCAGTATCAAAACCACCCAATAAAAATATAATTATATAAATTGATTTTTTTTAATAATAAAAAAATACAAACACCATAATCTCTCATTAAATAACTTGTAAAAGTGCCATACCGGTGATACGTTTTTACACCATAATCTCTCATTAAATAACTTGTAAAAGTGCCATACCGGTGATACGTTTTTATATATATTTATTTTTCTTATGTTATCGGCCACATATATATATATTTCAAAGGTTTCAACGTATTATATATAGCATAAAAGAATGATATTATATTATAAGATGTATACAGATTGAATGAAAAAAGAAATAGTTTCATTCAAAATATTAAATTTATGTTGATGGCAGATTTAATAGAGAAGTTTATTTCATATTCCTAGATATCAAAATTTAGGATCTGGATATCTAGAATTAACATGTGACCAAGTTAAACACCACATAAAACAAATTTTATTTTAAACTAACACAGTACTATTATTGTATAAAAAATATTTTAGCGATATAAAGCCATCACCAGGATCTGGATATCTAGAATTAACATGTGACCAAGTTAAACACCACATAAAACAATTTTTATTTTAAACTGACACAGTAGTACTATTATTGTATAAAGTATATTTTAGCGATATAAAGCGATCACAATTTCAACGAGGAAAGGACAACTGTCATGCTGCCAAAATATATTTTATTGATATAAATGCATCTCAATTTGAAATAAAATGAAAGCCTTTAAAGTTTTCATTACATTGCAAATCTTTCAAGCAAGTTATTAATCAATGCATCATGATGGATAATCCATTTCATGTTTTTCTATCGTTCATCACTTCTTCCCCATACAATACTTCGAACGTTTTTCCACGGGATCTTAAATTTCCCCATGGTATGGTCATTCATCCAATCAAGAGCTCAACAAATATGAAAATATGAAACTACTAAGCTTTGCTCAAAACATACAGGTCTCTCATGGATGTCAGGTCAATGTGAGAGCGGCGGCCAGGAAAGCGATGACTTCGCATCCCATGGCTAAATACGTCACTCTCCTACACACCACCCCCATCAATGGATCGATCGTCGCCCCTTCTGATCCGCCCTGCAAAAACAACAACAACGCAACCACGCCCATGGCCGAGAAAAACGAGGCCACGTCCATGACCACGAAGACACGAAACAGAAAGGTCTCCATGGCCGTCTCTGCACCAGTGTGGCCCATCTCTCTCTCCAAACGCATCGGCACGCCGAATATCGCCAGGAAACTCAAAGAGGCCACCATCATGGCCACCACTATAATCAAACCATGAACTCCGCCTCCCTTCTCCTCAATCTGCCCGCCCTGTGAAAAAAACCACTGCGCCTCCACATCTTTGGAAGCGCTCGGACTCTTGAGCGGATGAAAATCCATTTGAACCATTCAGACAAACAAACAAATAACAGCAGGCCTCCTCTCGATATGCTCAAATGATATAAAGCCGAATCCAGATCTCAAAAATGTTGATTGTGGAGCATGTTCATAATAAATATATTGTGCGGGCCTGTCCAGGTTTTCGTGGCCTTTACGCTTCACAGCAGCTTCGTGAGCATTGCAAAGAAGATTCGAAGAAGCTCTCAGGCAGTACTTTCAGACAGAGCATGACCAACTACCGTATTATATGCATAATAGATCTATGCAATTTGTTTTATGGTATGCAATTAAATATTGTTTCCTCGAAGAAAAACATATGGATGCGCGCGGCTCACAGTGTGCACAGAACACAACCACTAGTTTCCCAACTGTTGTCTGTAGCAGAAATTAAGAAAATATACCCAAATCATGTCGGTCCAGGAAGAACGGTGAAATGATGTCGGTAGAGCATGACCAACTACCGTATTATATGCATAATAGATCTACGCAATTTGTTTTATGGTATGCAATTAAATATTGTTTCCTCGAAGAAAAACATACGGACGCGCGCGGCTCACTGTGTGCACAGAACACAACCAGTAGTATCCCAACTGTTGTCTGTAGCAGAAATTAAGAAAATATACCCAAATCATGTCGGTCCAGGAAGAACGGTGAAATGATGTCGGTAGCACTGTGGTTTAGCGGATGAGAATATATTATAGTTCAGCTTGTTTTATAAAAATTTAAAAGTTAAATCACAGTGTCATGGTTTGTCTTTTCATCTAGTTCTGATGATTAACCATACTAAGTTGAAATGTGTTGGCAAAAAAAATCTCATGTGATTTCTATCAAAAGATTTTTGTTCAATTCATTATGACTCATCTGATTTTTACTGAAAGACTTTGTTTAATTCATTATAGGTCACAGAAACTTAAATATAGAAATTCAAAAGCTTTGCAAAATTTGAAATGGAGCTATCTCTACAATCATTCCTGAATTTTATTAACCTTCTTTTTATACCAACTAAATTTACAATCTTCTCAGATCCCCACCCCACTGACCTGTCAAATTTAACTTACAGGGTTGGAATTTGGAATACACCTGGGCACATTTTACTATTTAAACCCATAATGGGCCAAATTTTACTATTTAAACCAATTCAATTAATAAAAAATTGTGCATTAATTCATGATCATAATCATATGAACCATATTTTTTATTTGAGCAATTTTTTTTTTAATAATTAAAACCATGTGATATGCAAAGTTTCCCTTCATAAATCCATTTGAATGACACAACTAATTACTCTTGCAAAATCTCATTAAAAATGATAAATTGAACTTGAACATGACAAATTCCAGATTCTAAATAGTTCTAGGTGGTAGTTGTAGATGCTTGATCTTATAAAACTAGTTATTAGATTTGGTTAAGAAAATAGTTTTATATAACTGTTAAGTAATCAGTTTGTTTTTAATCAGTTTTTTTGTAATGGTGTAGTAAAATTGAACTTGAACATGACAAATTCCAGATTCTAGATAGTTCTAGGTAATAGTTGTAGATGCTTGATCTTATAAAACTAGTTCTTAGATTTGGTTAAGAAAGTAGTTCTATATAGCTGTTAAGTAATCAGTTTGTTTTTAATCAGTTTTTTTTGTAATGGTGCAGTAAAATAACATTTTTAGGGAGTTGTCCAGGGAGGTAGAGAAATTGTACAGATGGCTAAAAGTGGTTGGAATTTGGGCAAAAAAATTCAAAAAATCTTGTAGAGACAGTGTTTGAATCATGTTTTAGATGGGAAATAGATTCAACACTATCAAAAACTTCTAAAACACCTAAAATTATGAAATTTGATAGCTTTTACTTAAATTTACAAAAATCCCTGTCAGATTTTTTTTCAAAATATAATTGAAATTTCTATAATTTTCTAGAAAAAAAACATAATCATTAGACTACTATCATTTAAAAAAAAAAATAAATAAATAAATAAAAACTTAAACTTTTAAGCTCCATTAGTTTTAATCTACCATAGTATGTTTTACGTAATTGTGTTTTTGACGTGTTTTAATCTCTGCCTCTAAAATACAATATGGTATCAAAGTTGTAGCTTGATCTATTAAGCCTGAAGATTTGTAGATCTGTCGACCTGCTATTAGTAAAATCTTGTGAGAAAATAGTTTGTAAGGCTACCTGACACACAGGGAGAATCGTAGATCCAATCATTGTCGACAGAAGGAGACTACTGCATAGTGTGGATCCGTCATTTGAAAACAACTCCATACAAAGCTCGATCAAGCTTAGATGGAGTTATCTCGAGTTCAAAAGTTGTAGAGAAATACAAGGTAAAGTGAAAGTGAAAAAAGTTTGGCTAAAATATTTTTAGTAAAGTGATTTGAGGGAATTTTGTTTTTTTTTTTGGTTTTTTTTTTTTTCTTTCTTTCGAGTGAAGTGGTTTATTTTAAATTGAGAGTTTATGATTTATGATTTTTTTTTTTTTCCTTTTTATTTTGGAAGAAGAGGTTATTTTAAAGCTGTGTTTTTTTTTTTTTGACGAAAAAGTTATTTTAAATGTTTTAAGGTTTTAATAAAAAGAAAAAGTAGAATTTTTATTTTTTATTTTTTTAAGAAAATGTTATTTTAAAGATATGTTTTTTGTTTTTTTTAAGAAAATGTTATTTTAAAGGTTTTTTAAGGTTTTAAGGAAAAGAAAAAGTGGTTTGTTTTTGTTAAGGTTTCAAATTAATTCAAAATTAAGGAGGAATTCTCTAATCTACAGTGAGGAGATATTATAGAAGTCATTTTAGAATACACAAGGTTTCATATTGAATGGTACCAATTATTTAATGTGTGAAATTGGGAAGTAGTAGTCACAAAATATGAAAAACTAGATGATGAAGATTTACCGATAATTAAAAGAGTCCAAAGAGATGTAGTAGTAGAGAGCAAACAAAAGGATTCAAAAGCGTTATGGAATCTACACAATGTCGTTGAATACTCCATATTTCTTAAGATTGAGAAATTAAAAAAAAGGAATATCAAGGTACATACAAGGTCAAGAATGCTAAACTTCATATTCTCATAAAGAAGTTTGAAACTATACAAATGAGAGATGTTGAATTAGTAGATCAATTTATGACTTGGGTCATGGAAGTGGTAAATTAGCTTAGAACTCTTGGAGAGAATATCCTAGATCAAAAGGTGGTTGAGGAAATTCTTAGAAGCCCCCCACCTTTATTTGGCATTCTTGTGATAGCCATATAAGTGAAGATCTAGCCCAATTTTCAATTGAAGAACTGACAAGTTCAATGTTGAATCATAAGTCAAGAATTAAAGGTATAAATGACTCATAAAAAATGCCTTTTAGACTCAAGCCACAAAGAGTAGAGGAAGAGGTAGAGGTAGTAGAAGTAGAGGAAGAAGAGGAAGAGGATATTCTAGCAACAAAACCAATCCATTAAGTCAACTTGAGAAGCCATATGATCAACCTCAAAATCAAAGAGGAAGAGGCAAAAATAGCATAGGAAAAGGAAGAATGGACAAGTCAAATATACAGTGCTACTGCTAAAGAAGTATGGCCATTTTGAAAGTGGATGTAGGAAGAAGCAGGAATATTTGAACAAAGGTAGTGAAAATGTTTCAAGCACTCGTGAAAGAACATCATCTTCCATGTTTCTTTCATGCTTAACAGCTCAAGAAAATAGCAATGAAGATCTATGGTTAATGGACAGTGGTTATGGTAGCCATATGATAAGTAACAAAGATATGTTTTCAAGCTTTGATGAAACATTTTAAACACAAATTAAGTTGGGTGATAAGCATCTTGTTAATGCCTTAGGAAAAGATATTGTTACAATTGTAACTAAGCAGCATCAAAAGAAGGACATTCATGGTGTCTATTATTTACAAATTCTGAAATATAATATGTTAAGTGTAAGACAAATGAGTCAAAATGATTTTGAAGTCAAGTTTAAAGGGTCTACCTATACAATTTTTTATAGGCTGCCCAATAAAAGGTTCATAACAAGGATCCAAATGACCAAAAATAGGGTGTTTCCTCTAGTCATGAGAAATTTCAAGCGTTCATTATCATATGCTCAGTTTGTAACAAGTTCCGATGAAACTTGGTTATAGCATCTTAGATATGGCCATCTAGCTTTTAACAATCTTGATATTTTGCAAAAGAAGTCTATCATTCTAGTTATACATGTGATAGATTTCCATTATAATCCATGTGAAAGTTGTATCCTTTCCAAAAACCAAAGAAACAATTTTCCAAATGTTGCCAACTATAGATCCAAAAGTCCACTTGAACTAGTACACACAGACCTTTGTGGTCTAACGAAAACCTATTCAACACAAGGAAGTTTTTACTTTCCAACCTTTATTGATGATTTCAACAAAATGACATGGGTCTTCTTCATAAAAAAAAATATGATACATTTGAAAATTTCAAGCAATTCAAAGCCATGGGAAAGAAGCAAAGTGGAAAGAAAATTAAATGATCTGATTAAGAATACTAGTTTTGTTATGCTAATATCCTCCTCAGATTATAAACAAAATGATATTCATGTGCTAAAGGATTCATAAGTTTATTGCAAGTGAAAATGAGTTTTTATGTTAATTTTATGAGCAAATTTAACATAAATAAGAAACTAAATAACAACATATAAATGTATAGAACATCACCAACAACACATCAAACAAGAACATGATGAAGGAGTTCACCCCTCCTGGGCTACGTCTCCTTGGTCCAGCTTCCAATGGCTTGGGCCTCTCTATTATGCTCAAATGTGTAAAAATATGTGTTCACAATGCTCAAATGCTTCTGCAACCTGCTCCAACGAGTCCAAAATGTCCAAAAATTGCTACCTAGCCTCTTTCTGCACCCAATTTGGTCGAAAACTGGAGAAGTTATGACCTCCCCTAGTTTCTCCACTATTCGCTCCACAAATTGCACAATATCTAGCATCGAACCCTCATTTTCGCCTAGATTTCTGCTAACGGGCCACCAAATCCGCCAAAATTTGGGCGGATTTGTCAGACAGATAATTTGGCCATCTCAGAGAAAGGTTATGTGGGGGGCATGTGCCTAGGGGCTAGCCCCTTTTCCTCCAACAGTCAGATAACCCTTGGCGGTTAGGCATAAATGTTGATAGCTAACAAAGTGATGTTCACATGGGTGATTAACCCGTTGGTTAAGCGGTGGCAGTTTTCCGGGCGGTCACATAAACCTTGGTAGTTAATGGTCGCATCATTTACATGGGGAAGTTAAGTTTGCACCAACCTCCAACTATGTGGCATTTAAAGTTTATAAATAATGTGCATACCTAATGGTTAAGTAACATATGTGTAGTGGATTGGAAATGGGCTTTGTTGTGTGTTGGGAGGTCACGGGTTTGACCCCCCGCTGCCTCCGCCCGGACTATAACAACAATTTTGGTGGCCTCTCGGGTTGCCATGTGGAGGCCTCCGGCTGGGCCACGTGTTAACCTATGGCTGGCCATCATTCCAACCAATAAAAACCACCCAAATTTGACTAATCAAAATGTGCCACTTGGCATGATTTCATTAACCAAGGAGACCTTTGACCAAGTCAACATCCACATCAGCATCCCAGTGAGTGCTACATCAGCAGTACCGATTATTGACTGGCCTATCCTTTTTTTTTAATTTCCATGTTTGGGAAAGTGAACAGAACTCGTTTTTGGAGTCATATAGAGTTCGTTTTGCGCGAAACAAGTTGCGTTGGAGCATGAAAAAAGTTGATCAAATTATGGATGACGAGCACTACGTGGTCGTCCAGGTTCTACACTAATATGACAACTTTGAAATTTGAGCTATTTTTTTGAGCACCTGATCATTCCTCCCCACTGGAAGCCTTTTGGACCTGTTGTAACGGCTACAACCACCCTCCAAAATTTTTCCTTAGCCTATTTTGGAGCCTCCCTACCAACCTTCACAGTAGCTTTCCTTTCTTCGTTAAGTCCTCAAACTTCAATTTCTTTCTTGCTCAATGGCAGCCTGTCGATCACAATTTAACCTTTTCCCCTCACAGGCTGCTCATTCGAACTTGTTCTAGCTTCAGGCTAAGTAGCTTCCCAGTGAAATTTGCGCATTTATGGAGGGAAAACCAGCCTTCCCTCCAGGAATTGCGCAATTCCATCTAACAGCCTGCTGGGCTCTAGGATCGTGCAATCCTGCCAACCAACCCTCCCAACAGGATTTGTGCAATTTTTCCCATTAATAGGCAGTTTAGCCCAGGATTTGCGCAAATCTAGGTCAACTGTTGGGCCCAGAAATTGCACAATCCCTTTGGGCAGTCAGCCCAGCTTACAGTCAAGAATGTGCATTTTTCTCCAGCATTCAAGCAGTCTCTTGCATGTGCAGCTGAGTTGACCGATTCCCTCTGAGACTGAGAAAAACATATTGCATGCATAGGTTGCTTCTCTCAAGGTAGCATGCAAAGGCATCCCCTATTTCAGGGATCTATGTTTAGCAATTGGAGGTTACATGCAAGGAACAATTCAAAAAGCTCCCTCCAAGTGTTACTTCCCCTAGATTTGTGGCATGCATGTCACAACCTCGATGTTATCAAAACTCATCAACCGAACATTGCAGAGCTCATTCCTCACATCAACCTTGTAGCTCTGATATCCCACATCACATATAGGAGCAGTTGACACATTTAGCTCAGTGTTTTTGGCGTAAGATTGCTTCCCATGGCTTGTGCTGCATTTATGTCGCTTTTTGGGTTTTCTCTTGTATGAGTATTATTTGCTTGATTTCTTTGAATGCCTGCTATCATTTATATATATTCTATCTTGTCCTATCTCTGTTTCAATTTTTGTTACTATCTCACTATTGTCGCATGCATGAAACTGTTTTGCACAGACGTTCGCCCAACCAGCGAACGTCCTCACCCACATGCATGTTGATATATTTACTCAATCCTCCATTCATGTTTTGCATGCATTGTTTATCAATTCTGCTATCACTTAGTGTCGCCATGCATTTCATCGACTTACTTGCTTTCAGTTGCCCGTCGGCGGGTCGGGCCAACCTTGGCCTAGTCTCTGCCTTCACCAAGGCTGCATTGCGCAATCTGGAGAAGGAAGGCTCACCTCCCTCTCTATATTTGCACATTCTGGCCCAGCACTGGCCTCCTAGACTGAATTGCACATTTCTGGAGGTCAGTGGCTGCTTGGCTCAAAATTTTGAACAAATCTGCCCCTGGGCCAGCATTCCTTCCCAACTGGGATTGCTCATTACACAATCCTAGAAGCCAACTGCCCAACTAGACTGTGCATGGCATAGTTCAAGTAGCCAGTGAGTCTCTCAGTAACCTGAACTATGCCTTGTGCAGTCTTGGCAATCAGTCTCTCGACCTCTCGGCCGAAATTACGCAAGCTTCATGATCATTCACCCATGTATGTTGCAAGTCAGTTCTCATGTTCATTTTGGTTTTCGACGAATAGATTGCTTGCTATGAGTGTTGCCTTGTCTCCAGGTATCACAGGTGTTCATCTGCCTCTCAACAGTATAGGGACAATGGTTGCCAAGAGAGCAGAGACGAAGACACCATTCAAAGCACGCTTGGGGATGCAGTCGTTCAAGTTTCCATGGGCTCACCTACTCACGAAGACATCAAGTTGTTCATGGACAAGGACATCAAGCAACAACATCACAGTGAGCAGCATCATGAATAGTAGCTAAAGGCATCATACTGAATGCAACGAACGCATAAAATGAGGCGAACACGGCGAATGCAAGAGGAAGGTTGTTGACAACATAGAGGCGGATCAAAGTTTCAAGATCAAGCAGATCCACTGATAATGAAAGCAACTTTGGAGACTCGGGCTATGAAGTGATGGCGCGACATGAAGATTGCGCGAAGGCAGAAGATGGAACAAAGAAAGAGTTGCATGTGCTAAAGCATAAACTCAAGAAGAACATGAAGTTGCATAGACAATTCAATGAGTTGCAACAGGAACAGGAACAACAATGGGTGCAACATGCACTCACATATGAAACTGCGCTAGTACGAGTTAAGGATCCATCCCAGCAGCTAACATAGAGCAAACATGGTGAGCAGTGTTGTTGATCAAATGCAAAGGATCTATCAGAATGCGTGTCGCTAAGCGCACACATGCAATCTGACCCATTCAACACACTCACCAAGGTGAAGATAAGAAGTAAGTCCAACTGGGGCTGAACATGCACTTCAGCAAGTTTATGCGCATGACCACTAATACAAACTTGAATATCAGCATGGACAATGTGCATCAGTGTGTTGTCAGTTCAACCATACCCAAGAAGACCATGTGCATGTTAGCAGACGAGTTGGATGAAGGGGCCAAACCAATGCACCGGTTGCAACGGAGGCAAGAGTTTGCTTCAACAATATGTCACCATGAGGTGCATGCACGCCATCACGAACAACTAAGCTTGGCATCATCTCACCAGATTCACCATCACAAGCATATCAAAGAGTTGGTCTCACCATAGCTAAACGAGTGTCAGTGATGTCTTGTAAGGCTTTCACAAGCCATGTTGTCTCACATGAGTACATGTGCATTGTAATGTTGGGTCATGTCAAGTGTAACTTGAGTGTCAACAGTTGGATGTAACAGTCATAGAGTAGGTGTAGATTCATGAGCATAGTTGAATTGTCATAAAGGGGAATGTCAAGGGTCACCCCGACCTTTACTATAAATAGTCCCTTATAACTCATTGCAAGGGTTTTTGGTCAGCCAAGCTTCTATAAGACTATCTTGAAGAAGGCTTGGATTGTGTTGTAACGCACCTTGGCTTCTCCATTGCACGGAGCTAGTACATCTCTTTGGAGGAGCAGGCGGATGTGGTTGTAATGTTCTACTAATAGGGCTAGTAGGTTTACATGGTGTATTGTATGCCTGTGACTTACACTTCTTTATATAATAAAATCCAACACATTTTCATGCATATGTTGTTATCGTAGTTGGACTGCTCCAGTTGCCTTAATGATATATGTTGTTTAACTTACATACGTGTATATGAACTAATTTGTATGCAATTATATGAATCTTGTTGTTAATGTGTTGCATATGTTGTTAATATTGTCACCGTCTGTGTCGACTGCTCTGCTGGACATTAGACAGACCTTTCTTTGAACCTTGTTATATCAACTATCACACTTGTCTCAGATTGATTTGTGAGTGTTGTTCATGTTATCTTACCTTGTATGTTGGGACACCGCATCCGTGTTGAATACTCTGTCGGAAGTTGTGCATGTCCTTTGTGTGGTGTGTTCCTAGCCGAGTTGGGACTGATCCCTTTCAACCTTGAACTCACCTTCACCTTCCTCTCCCTATGAAGTGTTATAACCTATCATACTCATTCCTTAACTCACTACATCAGTCACACCCTTTCTACTGACATCGTTATCTTACTTACCTCTGTGCGACATCGCAGTCAAGGCATTACCTTATGACCCACTACTGGTAGTCCTACACCAAACGGTCTGAGGTCTAATTGGGAGTTCTTACTGGGGAGATCCCTTGACATGTTGGCAGGTTCAACACCATCAATAGGACCCAAAAACTATAACTTTCAATTGTCCAGCAGGTGAGGGTACAGTTCCCTCACCTTTCCAATCTCAATCCATTTGGCCTTTGAAGGATTTGTTCCCTTGAGCCCCACTCAAAGGCAATCCACATTCCCTCGTTTTGAAGACCTTATTCTTCTGTCAAGAATGGTGCCTTGTTGTAGTTCATCAAGGTATTCAAGAGAAAAATCCTCTATGGAAGGAAGTTGGACACTTTCTCCTTGATCTTCAATCAACGGAGGCTCATACAACCTTAAGTTCTGAAAATTAACAATAGCATAAATTTGCATATATGAAGGAAAATCCAACTTGAAGGCATTGTTTCCAATCTTTTCCAAAATTCTGAATGGACCATATCTAATTGGTTTCAGATTTTTACCTTCTCCTTGGAGCCTCTCTTTGCCAATGTGAACCCAAACTTCATCACCAACTTAGAACTTGTGATCTACACTATGCTTGTCATACCTTGCTTTGTACTTGCCTTGGCTCTTTTCAGTTTGTTCTTGAACTATTTGGTGTACCAATTGGATTTGTTCAATGAACCTTCTCGCTTGGTCTATGTCATTATGACCATAAATAGCAACATCTTTTCCAAAAATGAAATCCAAAGGAGACTTAGGCAAGTATCCCAAACATGCCTTAAATGGCGATGTTTGAGTTGAAGAGTGTTTGGCTCAATTGTAAGCATGTTGAATATAGTGCAAATTTTCATCCCACAACTTAGGATGCTTGTTGCAATACCCACAAAGAAGATGTATCATTGTTCTATTCACCACCTCTGTTTGACCATCTATTTGCAGATGAAATGTTGTACTCTTTTTCAATTTGGTGTCCATGAATCCCCATAAGCTTGACCAAAAATTCCCAACAAAGCGAGAATCTCAATTGTTGGACACCTAATCCTCAATGGGTTAGTGTGGAAGTCGAATAGACAAAAGGAAGTCCAAGAGACCTTGGGATGTGAAACCCAATGGTCAAACCATGTACTATAAATGTATATCATTTGTTAATAAAAATGTATTCTCATGTTTTATCTTTCCTATTTGTCTTTGCCATGTGTGTGTTTAACATGGTATCAGAGTAGGCGTATTCCTACCCTGCATAATTACTTTGAGCCATTTGTTTTATGGTCTTTATGTGTAGGTCATTTCTGCCATCACTTATTAATATTTTCTCAACTAAATTCTAGCTGCCACCTCCGTAATTTCTCCAGTGCCATTTTTGGCCTCCCTCTAATTTGTAACTCCCTATTCTGGCTAGTTTCTGCCTTGCATACAGAGCGCTGCCCCTCTGCTCTTCTCTGACCAGTTTTTATAATTACCTGCATAAAATGCTGCACTGCCCTGACATATAATCCTGATGCATATATAATGCATTGCCCTGACATGATATAATCCGTTGTTTTATATAATGTGCTGCCCTGATATGGTTTGCATGTTCTGCCCATATTGCAAAAAATGACATCACTGACAGCTAGAGCGCAGGTTTCAAATTTAGGTTTCTGCATCGTAACTCCTCTACCATTATTCTCTGTCCTGCTCCTCAACTTATGGAGAAAGATCATTTGGAATGCCAAGCATCTGACGAACTCTTTCGGGTGTTTCACAACTCTTAATTATCTCTGCAATTTTTCGAAAAACCAGGTGTGAAAGACTCGGGATATCAAGAAAGTGGGTGGCCATCGCAATTTCAGAGAGGGTTTCACAATCGATTTCCAGGAACTAGACATCCCATGGATCGATATTGTCTATGGTCTCCATGGGCTGTGGCGTATAATCCATATGATATATGCAAAAGCCTTCCATCTCACAATGTGTAAGCAAGTGTTGTTTCTTGTGCTTCCTACAACTTGTCTTCCTTTCCATATCTATAATTAATGAACTCGGCTAGCACGACAGTTTGGTTTAGAGTTTTAGTTGAGTACTTCATTTGGTTGCATGGGTAAAAGGGGTGCATTCAAACTATGGTGGGTTTTCTTGCGTTGGTATCATATATATTTCTTGAACACTGATTCCATTGAGCGTTGGTCCAGTTTAGCTCAAAACGTTGGTATTCGTTGCTTGGCGTTCCACTTATCATTCACTGCATCAAAATGGATAAGATCATAATCATTTTTGGAACATAGAAAGACGCGAAGCCTTGAAGAACCTTCGCCACCCTCAAGCCTAGCATACTCTTCCACTATCTCTGTGATTGAATACTGGAGCGTGATTTGTGTTTCTGCGTTGAAGAATCTCCAACATCATTGTGCATGCCGAGCACTTCTGTACATTGGGATTTTGAAGGTAGTGTGTTGCAATATTATTTCAATTCAAGTCTCTAGGAGTTGTTTGTGAGTGATGTATTTGGTTCTGTGGTGAGTTGAAAGCATATTACCCACAATCTTGGTTGAACTATGTGCTTGAACTAGATGATCCATTGGTGAATTTAATTTCGAGCTGAATATTTTTGAAGGTCATGGTAAAATGCTATGGTATATATGACCAGCAGTGATACATATTCAATATATGGTATGCGTTGAGTTCCCATAAAGAAAAGGTGGTGCTGAAACGATGTTTGAAGACTCCCGCGCATGACCGTGTATTGATGAAGAAGGTGCATTGAACCATTCATGATAGAACATTGAAGATATGCTGAGAATACAACTTGGTGATATATGCGAAGTTAGTTTTGGCACTATTCAAGTTATTTCCATGTGAATTGATATATTGTGCATTGGTCATTTTGGTGTGGCTCCATATACTATGCATTGGTTGTTTTGGTATGGTTCCGTTAACCATGCATTGATTTCCCTTAAAAACAATGCTCCTGTGTTCATACATGCATTAAAGTTTTGAATAGCCGTAGTTCATACATGCGTTGAAATTTATTGGGTTGTAGATGGCATGTGTTGAATAGACTAAATAAAAGACATGGAAAATAAAGGTGGGAAAGTGGTATTTTTCATAGCTATGGGGTCATAACAGATTTAGGAATCGAATGAATATGTGTTGGGCTCTAGCCTCTAGGCCATGGAGGGTATGAGACATCCGTTATATAATAGTCTCCATGCAACCGTAATTCAATGAATTGTGATTGCGCAAAGCAGAGTAGAGTGTGATCAGTCTTGTCCTCTTACCTACCTACCAGTCATGTCATGTATTGTGAGTAAAGAAAGAAGAGGGCATGTAGAGCAAGTGAAATTTGTGAATACCGTCAGGCTATATTTGGTTTTTTGTATTTTGAAGACCGAGTATCATAGATGAATTAATTACTAGGCATATGCGTGTGTCCGAATAGTTCTGGAAGACCATGTATGGTGAATCCTTTGTGCATTTAATTTTTATGGCCACCCTCATGCATCGATTCATATATTATATATGAATTGCTTCAACATTAAAAAATTTTGATATGTTATTTTCATAATTGTTGTTTTGACATATATATGTTGTTCAGCTTTGGCACACCACAGCAAGAAATTTACAGTTTATGAGATTATGTACAACTCTTTCTTTGGCGATCTGTAATCCCACAATTGCAGTTACTCCACATGTTATCATCAATGGTTACAAGAATGTATCAGTCGCTATTGAACTTGACTACGCTTTTCCACTGGCCGAGAAAGTGAAGGAGTATTTGAAGGATCCAAGCAAGTTTGCAGTTGTTGCTGCCCCAGTGTGGCATTGTATTTAAAACTCATTATAGTTTTTTTTATCTACATTAAATGATTCCTTGATTCGACTGTTGCATAAGAGTTTGGTGGGCTCTATAAAGGCAATGATTGTTTTGACAAATTAAAGTAATCTTTTGTGAAGAAAATTCTAGTCGGTTGTATTGTCAAAACATAGTGTTGGTCATGAGTAGACTCTTATTTTCATGTAATGGATTGTAATTGGTGCTTGTTGGTTACACACTGATCATTTGTTGCACATTTATAAAGGATATTGCTATGTACTATGAGTGGGTATTACTTTTTTGCATTGAGCAGTAGTTGTGATTAGTTTTTAAGGTGTAATTCTGACATTGAAGAAAAATGGCCAAAATCAATGAAATATTAGAGTTCCTCAAAACTCTCATACTGTCTACTACTCATGATACATTAAAAGTCAGCAAAGTTTCTCTCACAGACATTCAAGTCTGTCTACAAAATGCACAAGAGAAAATTGATTTTTTGCAGCTCGAATCTCAGCTACAACAAGAAGAATTAAAATACAGGAGTCATTCTAAACCTGTTTCTGTTCAGAACAATGAAACAGATTCCCATAAACAACAAGACAATATTGTTGAAGTTCATTCAGATCCAATGGACAATAAAGCAACAGTTGTACATGCAGATGCAGAAAATCAGTCTGCACTTCCCAAGCCCATCATCAAACCTTGGGAACAGCTTGTCCACGATAAGCACAAAACTGGTCTTGGATATGACAAGGATGTGTCCTTTCATAGTCCAGACTACTCAAAGCCCATTCAGTTTCAGAGCGATGGATTCCTTCATGACAGTTCACCTCCAACTGTTCCAGATTCTACTCCTCTTCCACAGCAACAACAACAGATTTTGAAATGCCAACACTGTGACCGAGTTGGCCACTTGAAATATCATTGTTTTGATCTTCATCCATGTAAGCATTGTCATAAAACCACCCATTCTTCACACAAATGCTTCAGAAACAAACGTCCTGCAAAAACAAAGATTCATCTTGGATGGATTGCTTCTTGGCAATGGGCATCAACAGCGAAGAAGATATTCCAATCACATGTCAGAACTTGTTCTAAAGTATTGAGCAGTCTTGCAGTTGATTTTTCTCCATCATCTCACCCTGTACCTGACAGGGGGGAAATGATGGTCATCTACGAGCATCAAAGTCACATCAAGCGAGCCTGAGCCACAACATGCCACACCAGTTTTAGAGTTGTAGCCAAAAAAAAAGATACCCCTAAGCATGCCTTCAGTTGGTAATCGGGACACTTCCTCTAGCAGAAGACTTCAGCTTCTTGCCAGTTTCGGAAGAATTCTAGGAATAGAGTTGGGGACACTTCCTCTAGCAGAAGACTTCATCTTCTTGCCATTTTTGGAAGAGTTCCAAGAATTGCATTAAGCATTCCAGAGTTGTTGGTCATCCTTAAACCATCACAGGTTGAGACTTCCCTTTTTAGGTTGAAGTTCTCCCTTTTTTACGGGGTGAGACCTCCCTTTATTGGTTGAAGGTTTCCCTCTTCAAAACAATAGGAGCACTTCCTCTAGCAAAAGACTTCAGCTTCTTGCTAGTTGTGGAAGAGTTCCGGGAACTGTACTAAGCATTCTAGTGTTGGTGGTCATCCTTAAACCACCGCCTTTTATACCAACATTTCAGAGAGCACATTCAGCCTAGTGTTGCCATGCATTTTTTCACATTTTGTATTACAGCTCTCTTCTTGGACCCATACATAACCCTTCGGATTAAGGTGGGGAATGTTGGACACCTAATCCTCAATGGGTTAGCTGTGGAGCGAATGGACAAAAGGAGTCCAAGAGACCTTGGGATGTGAAACCCAACGGTCACAACATGTACTATAAATGTAAATCATTTGTTAATAAAAATTGTACTGTCATGTTTTATCTTTCCTATTTGTTGTTGCCCATGTGTGTTTAACAAAATTAATTAGTAAAAATTAATTAAAAAATATTTACATATAATTTACAAAAATTAACATAATATACATTTTTTTAAAGCTTTGGCGGTAAAAATTATCGAACTTCGGGTGAGCTTCATTTGCAAACCATGCATTCGAATGAGAGGAAACAAGAACCAATGGAAATATTGTGAAGGATTGAACTTAAGGAAGCAATCAAAAGGAAAATCTGAAGAAAATGAAAATTTGGCAAAATTGTAGGACACTTAACCGAAAAAATGTTAAAAGGTGATTTAGCCAAAATCTATGAAAAGGGTCCCCATTATTTAAATAAATAAATAAAAAATGGGGGTGTTGAGTTTTCACCCCAACACCACCCAAGTTGATCCAGATCTAGATTAGCTTCAATGTTGAGATCATACACCCTAGTCAATCACGGGAGGAGCCACCTAGGATTCTCATTAGTGATAGTGAGAATATTTAGAGGAGGGATTAACCAAATCTCTCACTATGCTTCGAAGTTGAAGGAGAAATTACATTTTTTAGGCCAAGGACATGATTGTATGGAAGCTAATTACACCCTAGGAGAGGTCCGAAGTGAAAGTGGATATTTTACATGCTGAATTAGCAAGTTTTCAAAGGGGTTCAAAACACAATTGTAGAGGCTTTGATAAGCTAAGTTCTTTACCATTATGACAAAAGTGTTTCACTCTAAATGTAGGCCGAGTTCTATGTCTTGTAGAGGTTGAGGTTTCATTTGTATTTAGAACCAAATCTCATGGTCGAAGGGGCCAATTTATAACCTATTCTAGTAGGTTGAATTGGTTACTTAATTAAGGAGATAAAGACCAATTGAGGGCCAAATCCACCTACTTGGGCTAAACAAAATACCTCTGTTTGTAGACCTAATAGGCCGAGCTATATCATAGGCAAGGAGGCTAAAATTACTATGTGTTACAACCTGAGTTACATGAGCCATAAGAGGATGAATTGCTATACGTTTTGTTGGCTGAGTTGTGAGCTATCAACTATTGGATAAACCTAGTTATATAGCCCAAACCATGCTATTTTTCAAAGTTGATTACAAGATGATTTCATGGTAATTATTGCAGTAGGCAGTGAAACTCCTTTAGAGCTACTCTTAGAGGTTGAGTTATTACATAGTAAAGAGGCTGAATTTTAAAGAGAATATAGACTTCTTTGAAGAAAAATTCCCCTCTTATTTAGTAGGTCTCATTCATTTTGGCAGAGCCATAAATTATGGAGTACTTGTAGCATTAGTATATGTGTGAAATTTTCATCTATTGCAGCAACTAGAAATTATTCTTCTAATTGTAAATTTAATTATTCAGTTTATTTGCTATGACAAACAATAAATAAAATCACAACTGCAATTTTCACCAGAAAAAAATAATGCGTAAAATAAAATACTGGAAACTGAGAAATTTTAGCACACACAAGAATTTTGACACAATCATTTTGGACAATTGTCCTTGGAAAAACCCAACTTGGGAAAACCAGTGCAACATATGAGGCTTTTATTATTATTGTTCAACAATTATGAGTACAATAATTGAGATGCTCAGATGGAAATCTATTTTGAGGAAAAATCTGGAAAAATTATTGTGATAATTTTCTCTCACCCCACAACTAATTTCTACCCTCGAAATTACTTCCCCGACAACACACTAAACCTCATGTGTCACCCTCTGCGCAGTGCTTGTGCAAAACCTGTGAGGATTTCAGCCTTCCTTTCTTTGTCTCTTCTTGGAATTTGAAGCCTCCTCCTGGAATGTCGCTACCCTCCTTTATCATGTGCTACTCACCCTTTGGCTCTATCTTCTCTTCCGAATCACTTCCTCTGAGAAAATCGAACTGCTTGGGCAACTGAGTATCTACACTGGTGTGTTCTCCATCTAGACGTCAACTTCTTATTATAATCCTTTGTTGGAGCACTAACGATTAATATTAGAACTTAATTAAGGGCCCATATTAATTCCGTATTGATAAGTGTAAGTTTCTAGATTGTTATCACCTTATCTCAATTAATACTGATTAATTAACCATATTCCCTAAGTTTAGACTTATGAAATATTTAAAAAACGATTAATAATGTAATTGAGACACTTCTAGGTGGAATTTCGAGAAAAAAATTCTGTGTTCTAGAGATCTCATGTATTCTAGCCTCTCCACCAAATTTCGTGGCTAGAACACATCTGATGCGACAAAAAATTAACACTCCCTCTTAGCGAGGAATATGTTCTAGTGATGCACCCCCTGTAACAACACCCTGCCTCTGCATCATATCCTTTCACGCTACTGATGTCTGGATGCAACTGCCCACCGACTATTGCGCAAATATGATATATGCTGCATCTAAGTTGTTGCTGACCTTGCTAAATTGCTGCCAACACTATATTTGCATTGCAACTCCCTCTCATCCGCTGTTGCTGCAAATGAGGATCACCGAATTAATCTGATCTTGCTACTGAAACGGGTTCTCCACCATTCCCATTTGTTCTTTGAAGTAGACGAACTTAGCTCTCCCTAGAGATTTCATGAGTATATCTGCAACCTTCTCTTCTATGGGAACATACTATAGCTAGACTGCTCCACGTTGTACACAATCTTTGATGAAATGACACCAAATTTCTATGTGTTTAGACCTGTTATGAAACAATGGATTCTTAGAGAGATTTTTTCCACTCTGATTATCACAGTAGACACTAGTCGCCTCCATCCTCTGCCTGAACAAGCTTACTAGTAGCTTCAAAATCCATATAGATTCACACGTAACTATGCTTGCTACCATATACTCTGCTTATGCAGAGCTCAATACTATTGACTTCTGCTTCCTGTTGCACCAAGAAACCATTCCCGAACCAACATTGAAGCAATACCTAGAGGTACTTTACCTATCCATTGAATTTCCTTCCCAATCTACATATTTGAACCCATCTAGTCTGATGTCATCCCCTCAGGTATATATTAACCCATACTCGAATGTGCTATGCACATACCTTATAATATGACTCTTTGCTTCCTAATGTACCCTCTTCAGCTCTACCGTGAATTGACTGAGAGTATTGACTGCGAAGAAAATATCCGGACTAGAGTTGACCATATACATGAGAGACCCAATAAGCAATCTATACAAGGTGGGGTCGACATCCTTGTCATATGATGCATCTATCTTCTTCTAGTTGGTGATCATACACGTAGACATGGGTCTACAATCCTACATTCTGAACATCTTTAGAATATTTGTAGTGTATCTTACTTTCCCAAGGAAGATCTCCCCATCCTTATGCCACACTTCCAATCTTAGGAAATAGTGCATCAACCCCAAATCCTTCATACCAAAATATACTATCAGGTTCCTCTTGCAGTCCTCTATGAGCCCTGATGATCCTATCAGAAAAAGATCATCCACATACAAAAATAGAATGAGTAGCTCACACTCTACCATCAAATAGTAAATGTTGGGATTTGCGTTACTCTTGAAAAATCTCGTCTGTTGCAAGTAGCTGTCAATACGACGATACCATTCTCTAGGAGCCTGCTTGAGTTCGTATAAATATTTCTTCAGTCTACACACATGAGTGCGCCTCTCATGAGTCTTGAAGCCCTCTGGATGTTCTATGTACACCTCTTCCTCTATCACCCCTTTCAAGAAATCTATCTTGACGTCCATCTGGTGAATTTTCCATCCCATCTGAGATGCTAGGTATATAATTGACCAGATATAGGTGTATCTAGAAACTGGGGTGAAGGTCTCCATATAATATATCCCTTCTTTCTGTGCATACCCCTTTTCCATGAATCTAGCCTTTTATTTTTCCACATTTCTGTCTGCAACATACTTGATCTTGTAGATCTATCTAGAACCTACAACTGACCTGTCTTCATGCCTTGGCACCACCTCCCAAACATCATTTGTCAAGATAAAGCTATATACTCTACCATGGAATCTACCCACACCTGATGCTATGCGGCCTCCTAAAAGCTGGAAGGTTATGCAACTTGAGCCATCAAAGCTTGGTACATGTCAGGTTGTCTGCGCTGTCTTTTGTTCGTCCTAGGAGTTTTAATAAAATCCTCAACGTCTCTCAATCCCTGATGCACCTCTCTGCTGGCTCGACCACTAGTGGTGGGAGGTTCAACCGGCTCCTCCTCATCCTGCCTCTGCTTCTCCATCTGCTGAGAACTCCTCGGATCTCCTGCACTTGAGGAAATACTACTACTAGTCACTATACTTGATCCCTGTGACTGTCCTCCTACCGGTCCCATTGGCTACCCTTGTTGCTGGACCAAAGGAGCTTCTATTGACTGATTTTGATCACCTACAGGCATCGCATGAAATCTCTTGAAATCTCGGTCCTCCATGAACTTCTCACCTCATCTCACCATAATCTTCCTACTCTAGGAATGTAGATCCTATATGCCTTTCACTATACCCAATGAGAAATCCCTTCTCTGCAGTCTGATCCAATTTGGTACGCTTTTCATATGGCACGTGGCAATAAGCATTGCTACCAAATATACTGAAGTGACTAACTTCTGAATTCTTCCCTATGAAGACCCCTTTTGGCGTTTTCTTCCCCAATGTTTTATGAGGAGTCCTGTTCTAAATATACATTGTAGTGTTACATGCTAATGCCCATAGAAACTTGGGAAAATCCTAGCCATATAACATAACCTTTATAGACCCAACTATGGTTCAATTTTTCTGCTCCGCTACCCCATGCTACTGAGAATTATACGGGGTTGTCCATTCCCTTCTAATGCCTTCCTTCACACCAAAATATGTGAAGTCCTTATCAATATATTCTCCACCATTATCTGAGTGAAGCACCTTGATATTCTTCCCTATCACATTCTCCAGAAGAGCCTTTAACTCTTTAGAATGATCGAAGACCTCATCTTTGGTCTTCCAGAAGTAGATCCATGTTTTCCTAGAATGGTCATCAATAAAAGTTATGAAGTATTTGACAACACTGAGAGCTATAGAAGACATCAAGTCATAAATATCTGAATGTATAAGTACTAACATGCCATTTCTTTACTATCACCTTCAGGGAACGCTGCCTTAGCATACTTCCCAAGTATGCATCCTCTACACACATCATCATGTTCTGTGCCAAGTTCTGGAACCCCTATTACTATTTCTATGAGCATCTTGAGTGCTCCATGGTGTAGATGTTCTGTTCTCCTATGCCATATCTCATTCAATGCCTTCCCACTGCTACTGTCACTGCCTATTAGTGCCATTGGAGAGTCGAGCTGCAACCTATACAATTTGTTGCTTCAAACTCCAATTTGTTTTACCTTCTTCCAACTTGAGTGTTTAACATGCACTTTCTTCCCTACGAAGTGGATATCATACCCCTTATCCTATAAATGGGATACTAAAATCAGGTGCATACTCAATCTTGGCACATGCATTACATCTGTAGCGTTGATGCTTGCTCCTGCTTCCCTCTGAAAATCTATGGTTCCTTTCCCTACTATAGTACATTTCGTTATGTTTCCTATAGTAATCTAGAAGTCCATCTGCTCCTCCTTGTAGCTAGATAAATATTCTATAAGCCCTGTCATATGAGTTGATGCTCCATTGTCTATCTACCAGAAACCCTGTGAATATGATCCTGACAAACAAGAAAATTCGTCCGCCAACCTAGAAGACAAATCTGAAGCCTCATGAATGTGAATTCTGTGCATGGTCATGTTGAAGAATTTACATGTGCTATATCTCTTTCCACTCGATGTTGATTCTACAATTTCAAATTGATGCAAAACCTTCTACGTCAAACCAAGGAATCTGCTCAGCGAAAAATTTGAGCAACAACTGCGCCCTCTACATGCTGGAATCACTTAACCTGGAAAATCAATTTTTTTTGCCTTTCTGCATTAAAAAATCGAACTTTCCGCAAGCAACTCAGTCTCCTTGGAAAATGTCTGCGCTACCTCAAGAATTTCAGCCTATTTCTTCATTAGAGCAGCATAATTCTCTCTTTTTCTTCTGAGCTTCCTGACTGATCACTTATGCTCTAATACCATGTTAATTTTTCATCGATTGTAGCAAATGGAAATTATTATTTTAACTATAAATTTAATTATGTAGTTTATTTGCTATGACAAACAATGAATAAAATCACAATTGCAATTTTAACCATAAAAGTACTGCAGAAAATAAAAGGCTGGAAACTGAGAAATTTGAGCACACACACAAGAATTTTGACACAGTTATTTTGGACAATTTTCCTGGAAAAAACCCAACTTGGGAAAACCGATGCAACAATTGAGCGTTTTATTACTATTCTTTAGTATCAATTCTGAGTACAATAATTTAGATGCTCAATTGGCAATCTATTATGAGGAAAGATACTGCAAAATTATTGTGAGAATTTTCTTTCGTTCCACAACTAATTTCTACCCCCAACCACCAACACACTAAGCCTCCGTATCACCCTTTGTGTAATGCTTGCGTAGAACCTGTGAGGATTTTGACCTTCCTTTCTTTGTCTCTTCTTAGAACTGGAACCCTCCTCCTGGAATGCTGCTACTCTCCTTTATCATGTGCTACTCACCCTCTAGCTCTATCTTCTTTGCTGAATCATTGCCTCTGAGAAAATCAAGCTACTTGGGCAATTGAGTATCTGCAATGGTGTGTTCTCCATCTACCCATCAACCTCTTCTTATAATCCTCTGTTGGAGTACCAACGACTAAGATTATAACTCAATCACGGGCCCAGATTAATTCCCTATCGATCCATGTGAGTTGTTAGATGGTTCTCACCTTATCTCAATTAATACTGATTAATTAACTATATTTCATAAGTTTATACTTAGGAAATATTTATAAATAATCTAATCGAGACACTTCTAAGTGGAATTTCTAGAAACGATTTCTGGGTTCTGGAGATTTCATGTATTCTAGACTCTCCACCAAATTTCGTGGCTAGAACACATATGGTGCTACAAAAAATAATAGTATGGAGGTCAAATCCCTCTTGTAGGAGTTACTAAGAAACGTAGAGTGGGGTCAGTGGAGATTTCAATCCATTCTAATAATACATTTGGACACCACTTTGCAGATTTGCTAAAGATTCTAAATTAATAATTTGGCTTGTAACTTTCCAATTCCAGAATAATAAAATTAGTTATAAGCCTTGCTACTCATTTATTATTTGAGTTATTTGATTGATTACTTATGTTTTATATCCACTTATTCGTGCATACCCTTTAGCAAAGTGTTTGGAAAATTATCTTCATGAAAATTGATTCACAAAATGTCCCAAAAAATATTTAAGAATTATTGCAAGATTATGGGTGAATACTAGAAAGGGGACATTACATAGAAGATCCTCTAATAACGAGTCCCACCAAATTGGATCTGAAAATCCCCATAAATTTTCCTTTTAAAGAAATTTCGACTTAGAACAAAAACAACCTCAAAGGGCATTCTACATGAAAGAGAGTCCCGATAGGGACAACACCAAGAAGACTCAAGAAATTTGAAAAAGACTAGAAATATGATAAACCATACGTCGACATAATTTGTCACTTCTAGGATAGACTAGAGAAAGCCCCTGCCTCTATTCCATGACTAGAGATGACAAAGGAGGTTCAATGAACCAACACAAGCTTTTGTAGACCAATTCATAGCCAACGAGCCTATATATACTTTGTGGGAAGGCATAAGCTAGATAAACTATAAACTCATATTAAAGCTCTAAAAGGTCATTCCATTTCTATCCATATTAACGATATCCATTTCCCACTTATCACCATCAATCTATCTAATACTAAATTGCTAATGAATTTCCTCATCTGCAGCGAGAAATGATTGTTCCCATATTGCTTACTGAAGGCCACACCCAATCTCCTTATATTTCCACTTGAGAGAGTCTAGTCCATAGGGTTGTGGTTCATGATTCCTCCCTTTGACACACTAGAGATCGATATCAACCATAATACTAAAAATTACACGCTTCACCTCCTCAAACCATGATGTATTTCTGTATCCATTTACTTGATGAATTATAGTTTCATGATAACCTTGCATAAATGATACTTGTGGTTCTTTCTCCTCCAAAGGAGAGCAAGCCACTTATTTATTTTGAATTTGATCATAATACTAAGGATAATGGAAGATGGGAAATCCTCTTCCCACCATTCCACAAAAGTTCTCCTATTTGAATCTTGACCCCCTGGTTAGCCACAAAATAAGCTCTTGCTTGTCGATTCTCAAAACATTGAAACATTATCTTTTGAGGATGATATTTTAGCATTAAAAAATTCTCTTGAAAATATTTTTTAGTTTTAGATATGGAGGGTGGGTCCTAGAGAAAAAAATGATAGATTGTATTGACCGAGTCACCAATAACACTCACCTCTTGAATTATGAGATTTACAACTTATTTAAGCCTTTGATAGACAACATAGACCTATACCATATTGTTGGAAGCTTTGCTTAGGCCCCAAGCATACAATTACCCTTCTTAATTCTCAAGGTGAGAAATCACCCCCACCACCCTTGCCACCCCTTTTAAGGGTCTGAATTTCATCCCCCATGTGCTAAATTTGTTGTTTGTGGGATATTAGAATCTCCACTATAGTTTTCAAACTAGAGCACACATGTGCTTGCTGAATTTGGAATTTAATTATTTCATTTTTTCATTCCTTCAATCTCCTCCTTTTGAGACAAAAAACTATCATGGGAATTAATCTTGAAAGGTTGTACCATCATGAGGATTAGAAGCTAAATTTTCAATGTGGGTTTAGGTATTATAGATAAAATCTAAAGTGTATAAGGACAAGTCCGTGAGGGTGGCAAGTGGTGCTAGAAGACAATGGTGGAATGTTTTGTTGATTCGGTAGGCCAAATGGTGAGTAGGGACAACATAAGCTTTGTAGATTACAAGAAATGGAGTGATGAATAACACAAACCCAATAACTACCAATGGATTGAAAGATGATTATGCCAAACTAATATGACTTGACATCATCCCTTTGCGTTGATTCCAAACAAGCTTTCTAGCATATGATTTGTTAGGGTAGGGGAGTGGAGAGATCTATTGAGAGGAAGTGAGATTACAAATTTATTCTGAGTTTGTATGGGACTTAAATAACAACGGAACCTCATGAATAAAACCACTTTTCATGCCATCCATCGAGTCTTTGTGAATTTTGATTTAACCATGTTAAGGGGATGGGTAGGTAGTAATCCTAACCATTGGTTAATAAAATTCCAACCAAGTGATATATTTCCAGTATATTTCTTAATTTAGTAATACATATTCTCTTTTATTATTTTGACGAAGGACATGGATCACTTTGATTTACTCTAGGTTCTTTAGATCCTGATTAATTCTCATGAATGTGTTTTTCAATTTGTCATCACATAGTAGAGTATGGTAGTATAGATTTATGATGATCATAGAGGAGTCCCCGATAATTTTAATTGTTGAAGCTTTAGTACTCTAGCTTGCTTGATTCCCTGAAGCACAACATATGTTTTTTCTTAGTTATTATAGGTTCTACCTAAGCTCCACGAGTATGCAAGTTATTATATTCCTTCTTTCTTAGTTATTAGAGATTCTACCTAAGCTCCACGAGTATGCAAGTTATTCTATTCCTTCAAGTCCTAATATGAACCCCTCGTACCTGCCACCACTATTTTGAAATTCACATTACCAATATCCAAGTTGGTTGGATATATTTATCATACACTTGGTGGAAACTACTTTTTTGGCTTCTTCCAATAGATAAATTTACAAATTCTATCCAAATGATATTCAAAACTTTTCTTTTATTTGTATGTGCTTCGATAATTACATCATCACCATTGTGTAGACCATATTTTATATTTATTATGTTCATTGACATCTTTGTTTCGATAAAAGACATGAAACTAATGGATCTAATCATGATCTTCAATGGAAAATATTCATGGATTGGAAATATGCATTTGCCTATTGGTTAACTCTTATTTTGTTTATAATTGTAATGAAGTATATGACATGTAGTTTATAACACCAAACTTTGTCTTGCAAAAATGAAAATGATTGTTTTTTATTGATTTAACAATGATTCTTCAAATATGACAAAATCTTTTATAGATTGTGTTTTATGTAAGTCACCTAAAAGTATAATTCACATTCTCGAAATATGATGTTGGTGCATGCTTTATTTGTCATAGACACTTATCAATTTGATATCATAATGTTGCAATTATAATATATGCTTCATTTCTGAGAAAAATATGAAGCTGTTTAGAATGCTTTGTCAACAATATAATTCTTCACTATTATTATGGGGTAAGTAATTTGATTTGTTAAATGGCATATAAAACAACCAATGCAATGTTGTGCCACCTACAATTAAGGTGGCTTACCCTATATAAGAAATTATGAGTACTTTTAGCTATAATGGATTGTAATTTGTTTGAATATTATATAAATGAGTCAGTGATTGAAATATTGCCTCAGCAGTGAATGTTTTCCAATTCCGACACTTCTAAGAAAACTAATTGTATTGATTTGTTTTGTTGACATTTTATCTTCAATAATAGTATCTTTTCACTATTCTTGCTTGTTCTTTGTCTAATTATCTCTTAATTTTATAGAATTTTTCATTTTTTAATCATCGTGATTATTTTACAATTTGATACATATTGTCGTAGATATCTTAATGCATTTTGACCTTCTTAAAAACCATAAATCACTTTCAAAGTTATACTACTAATTATCATTAGCAATATTTGAATAGAAATATTTTTTACATAATTTCATTTGATTGCTTGTATGCACATTGAATAATTATTTTATAGTTCAATTTCATTCGTTTCATGTTCAAGATCACTCCATGATGTAGTCATGCATTTTGAGCTTTTGAAAATACAAATCACTTTCAAAGTTGTACTACTTATTATCATTAGTTACATTTGAATACAAATCTTTGTTGTATGATTTCATTTGTTTGTGTGTAAATTGAATAATTATAGTTCATGGCTTTTCTTCAATTTCATCCATTTTATGTTCAAGATCACCTCAGGTTGTAATCATGCATTTTAAGCTTTTAAAAAACTACAAATCACTTTCAAAGTTGTACTAATCATTATCATTAATCATATTTGAATTAAAAAATTGTTTCATAGTTTCATTTGTTTGTGTATATATTGAATAACTATAGTTCATATTTTTGTTCAATTTCATTTATTTTACATTCAAGATCACCCTATGTTGTAGGTGCTTCAGATGCGAACTTTTGTTCATTATTACTATTATTTCCCTTAATGTCATGTATTCATTGTTTAATGTTGAATGTTGCTTCTTGAAAATGCCTTCACATATTGAATATGGAGCATATAGCATCAATTTTTCCCCATAATGATTTTTCGGGATTTTTATGCTTATTGTACTTAAAATATTTGATGATACACGAATTTTCATTTTATCTTCATTTTGGGTCTTTCTTTGTATCACTTGATGCAAATTTGACTAAGTGAAAGTGCTTAAGAGCTTTAGGATGTTATGCACAGTAATCAGTGATTAAAATAAACATTATTTTTTGTAATTCATTTTACTCCTATTTCAAGTACTTTGGTTTCTTTAGAATAAATTCTCATTCATTTACAAGTGGTTTTTTTATGAAAATATAGTTTCTTGACCCACTATTTAATGTTAGAAACGATATAATATGCACAATTTGTTATGCAAACATTTGTTGCATATTTACTAGAACTCTTCCTAGTGTAATAAATATTATTCATAATACCAACATTTTCCTTTTCATGGTCTATTCATATTTGTTTAAAAATATATGAACTACGCAGAGCAAAGAACTTTCTGAATATTTACAACCCATTTATAGAGAGGAGAAATTTATGTGTTGATTTGGAGGAGTGAGGAATTTTAAGAGATCCACAACTTATTTTGGGTGGTGATCTTAATCTAATGCTATGAGCTAGGCAAGCTTAGGGGGCTCGTTTAGGTTGGATCTATTAGCATTTTATTTTGTATATTTATTTGATTCTTCCAACCTAGTGGATGTTGAGCCAGTCCCTTTGGCTTGACTTAGAGGAATGGTTAAGCAAGCGATGATGTGCTTTAAAAGAGATTAGAATGATTTCTATTGTTTGAAAAAATGTTTGAAGGTGGTGATAATTACATAAGTTGGATTAGTGAAGGGGGGATATTTGATCATAGTCCAATCTTGATATTGTTGGAAAAGGAAGACTCAAAACCCTTGTGACCGTTTAAGTTTAATCATTGTTAGTTGAACGAGGAACCATTTTGTAGTCTTGTCAAAGGTAATTAGATTCATTATGATTATGTTTTTCCCAAAACAACTTTTGAGCCTTTATGAGTAAAAATAGAGCACCCCTCTCCCCCAATCAAAATTTGATTGTATTGCCTAAACTAATGTTTTAAAGTCCCATAGTTCATGCATTCTTTCCTTTTGGGAAATTATAGAATTGGTTTTGTATCAATTAATATTGCTCAAAGAGTTTTGTGATTGCTTGTAACCCTTTTTCTCTTGTACATTTTCCATGTTCTTCAATACACCTTTTGTTTATGTTGCTTTATCTTGATCCTTCTATGATGAAATTGGAAAGTTATGTCTTGATCCTTTTGCACTAATTGTTTCTTATGAATTTGAATGCATAACTCGTTCTCTTTGATTTTAGGGTTCAATGTTCTATCTTATGGCTTAAAGGGAATTTACATTTGAAGGCTTGTTGATTTCTTGAGCTGTCATCTCATTGCATCAAGAAGAAGTACTATCACTTGATATCCTCTTGCTTCTACATCATACTCATGATTGAACAAACTAGGTGCTAATTGAGTTAGCCATCCTAAAGTAAAAATTTTGCTTTGAAGCCTAACAACCTTCTTAGAGGTATCATTGATTGCATATATTTGTTTGTTTGGGGGAAGTGATTGTTCTAACTTTTCAATGACTAATGTTCTTAAATAGGTTTCTTTTCACTTTGATCTCTTTGATCTCATACATGCTAAGTTGTTTGTTTGGGTCTAACGTTGATGATGTACTTTTGATCCTTTGTAAGATGATTGTTTGCATGTCACTTAGGGTCTTACGTGTTAACAAATTCCTCAGTTTAAAGTCTATAAGCAAGGATCAAAGAATCTTGAGAGCTTTTCTAAGGGTTTAAGGTATTATGTTGATTAAATACATGCAATCAAAACGTCTTTATAAATCTTCATGTCATTTTTGTTTACAATACTAAATTTGTAAGGACAAGATCATAGAGAGTTTCTTCTAAGCAATTCATTCTTTATGGAGTAACCCTAATTTGTTTTAGCAATATAAGTTTTTTAGTCGTTTGATTGCATTTTTAAATAAATATGAAATTCTATTTTATATTAACATAAAATGATGAAATAGTTTTGTAAAAGATACGTTTTGCTTTGGTTGTGTAAATTCAAGTAAAAATAAGTTCATAATTCAATTCCATTATTAACATTATATATCCATTTTTAATCTATGGATTTTAAAAAATAATGTTACTTTCTTTGTCATTTAGACTAATTAATATATATATATATATTATATATATATATAATTTATTAAAAATAAAAATACATATAACATAACTCTTCTCCATAACTAAATAAAACACTTTGCTCATGTTTATTAAATTTTCAAAATATTCCAAAATCTAAATCCACATAAATATAAACCTTTATGCATCACTAATTTCTCATACCATCAACGTTAAATCTTTTGCTTCTCAACTTATCCTAACTGCAGATTCTCACCATTATAGTTAGTTGTTTGATTGACCTTTGTCCATCCATTTCAAGATATTCCGGAAATCTTCCATCGGGATAAGGATGCCCATGTTTTGGGCTCTTATGTTGCATGGGAGCATTATGATGATGTTGATATAGATGATCAAATTATCGTTTTACACGGGTTGATAGCCAAGGAAAAGGCGGCATATAACTATTTAAGTGAAGGGGAGGATCACTGCAAGAAAAATGGCACGTTAATCGTCAAGAGCATCGTAATGTTTCGAAATAGAAAGTATAGGGAAACATGTGACGCTTCATGAGATACACGTCGCAGTTATGGAGAACTTCGTAGGGGTGATCGCAAAAGAGAATAGATGCTGGATTTTCCTGCTCGGACGATTTGCCATGAGCAGATTGAAGTAGCAATCCCACGAGATCGCAGAGAGATCCCACGACATCGGAGAGGAGAAGTGTGCCACCGAATCACAGCAAAGATCATAGTGTAAACCGATCGAAGGGATTTCGGCTCTAGGGATTTCTAGAATGAGATCGTTGTGGAATGGTGCCACGGGACCGAAAAGATAGTATCAGGAAAGAAGTCGTTATTCGGTGAGAGAGGGGAGTTGCTGCTCGAACCAGACAGCAGTGATTTAAAGGTGGATTACAGTGGTATTGTAGAGTGGGAAAAGGATGGCAGGAGTGGTACACACTAATTGATTATAGGTACACATGAATTGACTATGGTTGATCATAGTTGACCATGATTGTCGAAATGTGAGTCCGACCATGAAACAATTTTTGTCACAATGTGACCATGCTTATTGACCATGGTTGATTATGATTGATTTTCATGTTGAGAAAATATTTCTCAAAATATTTCGTTGGACCTTGGTTGACCATGGTTGATATTCATATTGAGAAAATGTTTGTCATAATGTGGTGTTGGACCATGGCAAACCATAAGTAACCATGGTCGACCATGTTTGACCAATGCGGACCATGACTGACCATGGTTGACCATCACTGACCTTGTTTGGCCATGGTTGACCATGATTGCTTTCCATATTGAGAAAATCTTTGTCACAATCCCCTATTGGCATTATTATAAACCTAAGGGAATAATAAACCCAACAGGTTAATAAACTCGATGAATTTATATTACAAACTAAATGGATTATAAACCAAAGGGATTTATATTGAACCCTAGGAATAATATTATAAACCATATCAATAAAATTATACCCTAGGAATATGAACCCTTAAATTAATAAACCCAAGGCATTGATATTATAAACCCAAGGGATTAATATTGTAAACCCAAATTATCTAAACCATAAGATAAATATTATAAACCCTAAAACAAACATGGTTGACCACAGTTGACCATGGTTGATTTTCATATTGAGACATTCTTTGTCACAATGTTACATTGGACCATTGTTGACCATGGTTGACCATGATTGATTTTCATATTAAGAGAATCTTTCGCATAATGCGACATTGGAACCTGATTGACTATGGTTGATTTTCATATTGATACACTCTTTGTCACAATACGACATTTTACCAAGGTTGACCATGGTTGTCACAATGTGACGTTGGACCATGATAAACCATGGTTGACCATGATTGATTTTAAGATTGAGAAAACTTTGTCACAATACGACATTGGACCATGGTTGACAATGATTGAAGATGGTTGACCATGGTTGATTTTTATATTGAGGAAATCTTTGTCAAAATGTGACATTGGAACATGATTATAAACCCAAGGGATTTATATTAAAACCTAGGATTAATATTATAAACCCTATGAATAATATTATACCCTAAGAACATGAACTCTTAAATTAATACACTAAAGAGATTGATATTATAAAGCCAAGGGTCTAATAAAAAATAATAAAAATATTTCTAATATAAAATAATTGAATCCAATTTTTATAAATAAATATTAATAACTAATAATAGTAAAAGCATGTGAAAGTTTAAGGTGCTTTTTGTTTTTGTAAGTGGATAGTGACTACAAATGTCTCTAAAGTCCTTATACCAACAATTAGAGAAATACATTCATTTTCTTCCTTAAATCTTCCCAACCCTTTTGACCTAACTAGCAGCGAAATTAAATAATATATAACTATAATATTGATTAATAAATTAATAATACTATAATATAATACATCAAATTAGTCATAATAAATAAATTTACTATACAAATTTTATAATAAGTAAATACTAAGTATTCAAAATTATATAATCTTGATTTAAAAAAAGGTGAATATTCAAAACCATATATTTCATATTTTAAATTGACTTTTTTCCAATATCATTTTCCACTTATTAATTTTTCTTAATTTTAATTTATTTCACTTATTTTAAAATAATCCTACCATAATCTACCAAAATTTTCTTTGTAATCTCTCAAAATCTAATAAATAATTTATATTAATATTAATCTCTTTTCATTAACCTCGTCTTGCTCCTCAAATCTCTTTATCCATTTTGTTATATTAATTTTAACCAAATTTAACTATTCTTAAAATATCTATTCACTTTACTATTAATATAAAATTATTATTTGTATATTAGTCATGCATTCTTTAATATCTATTCACTTTACCATTGATGTAAAATTCTTTTTTATTAGTGATGCATTCTCCACTCTCATTAAAAAAATCGTATCCACTTTCTAGATCCACTGCGACCTACTAAAGCCAATGTATAGCGCGAAATAATAGTGAGACAAATATCCAATGGGAGTTGTCTATAATGTGACTTTTTGGAGATTTCAGTGACGGAATCCGGCGGAAGAAATGAGGTTAAATCTTGATTTTTAGCAGTTAAAATGGTTTTTTAACTGCATATTTGGATTCAGCGCCCTGGAAAACCCCTGGGAGCCATTGATTGTGCAGAAACTAGCTATCAAACTTGGGATTCCAATGAATTGCTGCCGGATTTTGCCTGGAAAAATCCGTCGGAAAGGCTTTCAAAAAGTCGCGTTATAGACTACTGCTATCCAATGTCCCCAGTGCACAATCAAACCATAAAAAAAAGTCAAACAATCAACAAAAGTTTTCCAGCGAGACACAGTTCACTTAAAATTCCATAATCTAATCCATGTAAGCCAATAATAGCAAGCACCATGACAGAAACAGTGTCGCTTCCGCTGCCCACCAAATAATTAAATAATTATTTTCCATTGTTTCTCTCTTCGTCGCGCCACAGCCATGGATCTGGGACTCATACGAAAGCATATTTGCGCAGATTGAATCTGGTTCATCTGGGGTTGATATAGTAATGTCTACGGTAAAAAAGCAACTATGGTCAACCAAGGTCTAGTGCTACATTGTGAAATTTTTTTTCTCAATATGAAAATCAATCTTGGTCAACCATGGTCCAACATTTTATTGTGAAAAATATTGTCTCAATTTGAAAATCAACCATGATCAACCAATTTTGTTTTAGAGTTTATAGTATCTACCTTAGAGTTTATATTCCATGGGTTTTCGACATTAATCCCTTGGGTTTAATATTAATATGTTGGCTTTTAGTATTAATCCCATTGGTTTATTAGTGCCTTGAGTTTATAATAACAATCTCTTGGGTTTATTAATCTAAGGGTTCATATTCTAAGGGTATAATATTATTGATAGGTTTTATAATATTAGTTCTAGGATTTAACATAAATCCCTTGTGCCTATAATCCTTTGGGTTTAAAATATAAATTCCTTGGGTTTATAATATTAATAATCACTTACATTTATAATATTAATAATCCCATTGGTTTCTTAATTCCTTGGGTTTATAATATTAATAATCCCTTGGGTTTATATTATTCCTTTGGGTTTTTGGTATTAATCCCTTGGATTTATTAATGGCTTGGGTTTAATATTCCTAGGATATAATATTATTGATAGGGTTTATAATATTATTCCCATGGTTTAATATAAATCCCTTCGATTTATAACCCATTGAGTTTATAATATAAATTCATTGGGGTCTAACGAAATTTTTTTCGCGCTCTGGGAGTCGGATGGAAACCTAATGCGCGCCGCCTGCCGCCTTCGGCCTTCTGGTCATTGCCCTCTTGATGGCTTCTCCGGAGACTCCGCCGGAGGAGTCTGCCCAGCAACAGGCATTCTCTGCCCTTGTCAGCTCTCTGCCGCCTCAACGAGACCGCCCAGCTCTCTCCAAATTTGTCAAAAAATTAGAAGGACTTCAGGAGGTTTCCCTTCCTCCTACTATGCCCAGATTGGCTGCTTTAGCTCTGGCTGAAAAAGGTTTGATCGGACAATTCACTGGCCTTTGGCCCTCACCTAAAATTGTCTAGAGGTGGGTGGAAAGAAACTGGTCGGACAAAACTCAAGGAAAAATTGCCATCAGATTCTGCAGGAAAGGCTACTTTACCTTTCATTTCGAGACAAAGAATGACAAGGATCTGATTTTTCGCAACAGACCTTATTTTATGGACTCCAGAGGTCTGTACCTAAACAAGTGGACACCAGACTTCGATCCAGAGCTTGACATTCCTAATGCAGTTCCTGTTTGGGTTCGTCTCCCTCATCTCCCTTTACACTGCTGGGGAGATGACTCTGTAAGAGCCATTGGAAACGCAATCGACAAATATATTGACAGAAGCGAACCAAGAGACAACATGCAAGCCTATGCTCGCATCTGCGTCGAGGTCGATTTGGGCAAAGGACTTCCAGAAGCTATCAAGATCAAAGTCGATGAATGGTCACACATCCAACAACTCGACTATGAACAGATCCCTTTCAAATGTAAGGTATGTCATGAGTACGGTCATTTTGCCAATCGCTGCACTAAGATTATTAATGTGGATAACAATACTCAAGATCAACAATGGGAAGTGGTAAAAAAAAAAAAATCTGCCCCTAGCCTCTCTTTGCCCAGTGATCCTGATCCCTCTTCTCTTAAAACCTCTGCCCATATCCCATCTCCTCCGCCTCCCCCTCCTCATCTATCTCACTCTCCCGACCCTGAAAATCCCCTTCATCCCCCTCCATCCTCCAACCCTTTCCATATACTATTCCTTCCTGAAGATGACCCATCCCCCTCGTTCCCTTTCCCCTCGAACCCCTCTGCCCAACCCTCCTCCCCTCCAGATCAGTCCTCCTCCCCTCATATGAGTGCCCACCTCCCTCTCTTATCTGATCCTCTCCCTCCTAGAGTTACCCGTAGCAATTCCAAGGACCAGGGTTCCTCCTTCGATGGACAAAAGAAGCCGGGAAGAAAGTCTACAAAGCAACACAGGGATGAAAACGCACACAAGGACATCGCTCTTGGTCTGCAGCATCCAATAGAATCCTTCATTCAGGCCACAAAAGATCAAGAAGTAGCTAGCAAAGACAAGGGAGGCAAAGCACCTTCTCGAAACGTAGGTTTGAAATGATCAAAATACTCTCATGGAATAGCAGGGGACTTGGGCACCCCGCTAAAATCAATGCTCTAACAGACCTTATAGTGCAGGAGAAACCATCCATTATATTACTTCAGGAAACGAAACAAAGAGAAACATAAATCAGCAAAATCATTGGAAAGTACAAAAATTACAGAGGAAGCATATGCGAAGCGAGAGGAGCTTCGGGAGGAATCACTACAATTTGGAACCAGAATGATTGGCAATGTGAATCTGAGATAGTCAATCAGCACTGGATAAAATCAGTCCTGAAAAATAATAACAGCCATCAGCAGATTGTCATCTTCAACGTTTATGTCCCCAATCATTACAGGGATAAAGGAAATTGCTGGGAAACTCTTAGCAATCACATCCTAGAAGGAGACAGTAATAATACCATCGTAGGCAGTGACTTCAATTTAATCCTTCATGCAAATGAAAAGCGAGTGGGGAAATTTCTGCCAGACCCATTCAGGAACCAAATGGAAAATGTAATGCACATTGGTGACCTTATAGACATAACTCCAAAAAACCGCAAGTTCACATGGAACAATAGAAGACTGGGCAATCACAATATCATGGAGAGGTTGGATAGATTCTTGGTGAATATTTCTCTTTTGTCAACTTTCTCATCTGTCAATTCCGCCATTTTGTCTTTCGTTGCCTCATACCACTATCCAATTACCCTCGATTTGAACACCCACTGCACCCTTGGTCCACTGCCCTTTAAGTTTAATCAGATTTGGAGCGAACAACAAGTTGTTCGAAATATCATTCAGCTTACCTAGAGGCAGCACATTGAGGGCTCCCCAAGCTACATTTGGGAAAGCAAACTGAAGAATGTGCAAAGAGCGTTAAGGCAATGGGCCAAATCTTATTACAAAGAGCCAGAACAGGAAAAGTGTGAGCTAAAATTACAAATTGCTGAACTCCAGTGCATAATCGAGCAAAATGATTACTGCCACAGTAAAAAACTTCAAGAAGAAGAGTTGTACAATAAAATGAGCAAAATTAAAAGGCAGGAGGAGGAAAAATGGCACACCAAATCAAGACAAGTATGGTTGGAAAGCGGGGACAAGAACACTTCTTTTTTCCATAAGCAAGCCACCGCTAGACAAGTCAGAAACACCATCACTGCTATCTCGGACAGCGCAGGGACACACCATGTGGAATAGGCAAATATTAAAGAAGCTGCTACAGAGCATTTCAAGGACCTGTTAACTGAGGTGCCAGAGGAAGAAACTTATGATGACCTTCTGCAGCATTTGCATCCCAAAATCACAGATGATCTAAACAAAAAGTTGACAGCTGAAATAAAAGAGGAAGAAATCGTTGAAGCAATCTGGACCCTTCATCCCAACAAGTCTCCTGGTCCGGATGGGTTCCCTATCAGCTTTTATAGGGATTACTGGGAGCTGATAAAGAAAGATCTCATAAAATACATCAAGTGGATTAAAAAAAAGGGTAAAATAGGTGGATACACAAATGCTACCCATTTGGCTCTTATTCCGAAGAAGAACCGGCCATCCAACTTTTCTCGCTTCAGGCCCATATCCTTATGCAACTCATCATATAAAATCTTCACTAAGATTATAGCCTCTCGGCTTAAACCTCTTCTACCGATGCTGATCTCAGACAACCAAGGAGGCTTTATAGCAAACAAACAAATTTCAGACTCTATTCTTTTAGTCCAAGAGGCCATACACTCAAGTCAAGCAAGGAATGAGAAAGGCTTCATTCTAAAACTAGATCTAGCCAATGCCTTTGATAGGGTAAGGCATTCTTTTTTATTTGCAGTTCTCCAAAGGATGGGTTTCTCATCACTTCTTATTAATGTCATCAGATGCTGCATTTCTGGGCCTTGGATCGCCCCCCTCATTAACGGAAGACCTGGTCCTTCCTTCCAATCCTCAAGAGGATTAAGGCAAGGTTGCCCCTTATCTCCTTATCTCTTCATCCTTATGGCAGAATCTTTTAGCAGTGCCCTCGATCAAAAGAGGAAATCAGGCCTCATTACGGGCATCAAGTTTGAAGATGGCATCAAAAATATAAACCATTCTCAATTTGCAGACGATACCCTATTGCTAGGGGGGGCGACCACCATTATTGCAAAAAGATTTAAGTCCCTGCTTGACAAGTTCACGAGATATTCAGGAGGTAAAATAAACTACCTTAAGAGCTACATTTATGGCTGGAATGTCTCTGCCCAAATGATACATAATATTGCTAATACCTTTGGTGTCCCCTGCAAGTTAGAATGGGACAGCTTCAGTTATCTGGGAATGCTGGTAACCTTAGGGAAAGCAAAGACTGGAGTCTGGGACTTAACGCTGGATAAAATGAAAAGGAAACTTCAGAGATGGGGAACTTTGTGGCTCAATCCAGCTAGGGGACAGGTGCTCCTAAAATTAGGGCTCTCCTCCCTCCCTTTATACCAGTTCTCTCTTGCCCATGCACCAGCTTCTTTCCATCAAAAAATGGATAGCATCCTCCGATACTTTCTCTGGCAAGGAGGCAAGAATGAAAAGAAAAAGTTCAATTTAGTAAACTGGAAACAGGTTATACAAAGTCCTGAGAATGGTGGTCTGGGCATCAGGTCCCCATCTATTATGAATTTAGCATTCGGTGGGAAGCTGATCTGGAGACTTATGGACAATCAACCAGCATGGTGGAAAAATGTCCTAGAATCAAAATATCTCAGCCAGCCAAGATCGCAAATCCTCAATGCTGAAATCCCTAATAGACAATGTACAAAGATATGGAAATTCTGCAAAAAAGCCATAGTCTTCATGGCGCAAAATGTCTCTAGAGTGCCAAAAGGAGGTGAAACGGTGAATATAGGTTCGGAAAAAATCATGGGGAATCCTCCCATAAACAACCTCCCAGATATTGACCCTATTCTGTGTTACCTTCACAGCAAAGGTATATCCAAATTGAGTCAAATCTCCCAATGGAACGATTCAACTAATGCTTGGGTTCAATGGGAATTCGCACCCATACCTCATCATCTCAACGATAGCTTTGGCTCTCTCTGCAGCAGCCTTCACAGTATAGCTCCCACCATCAAAGGCGCAAAGGACGAGTTTCGCTGGGACCCTTCAGGAACAAATTACTCCATCAAAGCAGGTTACAGCTACCTGAGCAACAAGGAATTTCCCACCGCAGTCTGGGCTTAGAGTAAGATTCTAAAAAGAGCTGAAGCAATCCCAAAGATCAAATTCTTTATGTGGACTCTTCTCCATGGGAAAATTTTAACTGCAGAGAACCTCAGGAAGAGAGGCTTCTTCGGGCCCTCCAGGTGCCCCAACTGTCAAGCGACGGAGGAATCCCTTCAGCATCTGTTTATATCTTGTCCCTTTGCTGCCCATTGCTGGAACAACATAGCTCCTTCTGCCCCCTTCATTTGGAACACTCATCATTCTATTGTCGAAATCCTAAACAAATGGAGAAGAAGCTATCCCTGGCACTCAGAGAACCAAAACCCAGCCAGAAGAGTGTGGAATGCCATCCTGTTTGCTCTTTTGTGGCGCATCTGGATCGCGCGAAACAGTTTGATCTTCAGAGACAAAGCCACCACAACCAGACACGTAATTCTTAAAGCCACCAGTCTAGCATCGGAAACAATAGCAGTCAAGCTAACTCAAAGAATTGATCCCGACAGGTTATGGACAGAGGAGAGAAACTTCATTTCGAATTTGATAGACAGGTCCAGCATCATCCCAGCAACAAAGATCCGTAACTCCATTGGCAAACCAGACAATCTAGAATGGAAAATACGCCTTACAAAATATGAGTTCGGTAAATGGCTTCAGGCAAAGAACACTCATTCATTATTTTTTGACGGAGCTTCCAAGTCCAATCCCGGTGCTGCGGGCGCAGGGGGCATCATTCTGGACCCTTCAGGTGTAATGGTGTCCTCTTTCGAATGGGGTTTGGGGAGATTGAGTAACAATCGAGCTGAAGCTCTGGGACTGTTTCAAGGCCTCTTGCAGCTTCAGAACCAAGGGATCAATAAAGCCCTTGTCTTCGGCGACTCAGCTATAATAGTCAGCTTAATGAACAGCAACAGACATGCATCCAACCTCTTCCTCCATCAAATCATAAGTCGCTGTAAAACTATGCTGTCTCAGAACTTGAAGTGCCAATTTTTTCATGTCCTTCGATCCAGCAACCAGGAAGCGGACAAGAGAGCTAGCCATGCCTTCTCACGGGAAAAAGGAAGTCTCTTATGCAATCAAGCGAGCCTGCTCCAATTCATCCCTTGATCCACAGGACATCGCCAAATTGTCAAGGAGCCTTCTATCCATATGATTGTGCTTCTATTATCAAGGAGTTTGATCAAACCTTTTTTTGCAGATACTCCTATCTAAATGTATTTCCCAGCAGAACTTGTGATTTTACAGCCAACCAGAGACCTCAGCTGACTACCTAATCAGACCTATCTTCATTTCTAAATGTACAGCAAAACCAGTCTTCTTCTGTCCCAATTTATAAGAATCTACACTTGCTTTAGAACCTTACAAGCAAGCAGCAAAGGAACTCATGTATTCTGCCACAATGAAATCCATAAACTAGTTACATCCGTAACTCCATCTATTGTAAAATCAGAGCTTAGACTCCTCCATCTTTTTTGAATATAACAAGCAACCGATTTTGTAAAAAAATAAAAAATAAATTCATTGGGTTTTTTAATCCCTTGGTTTTTTCATATTAATCCCTTGGGCTTATTAATCCCTTAGGTTTATAATAATCCCAATATGGGTTTGTGACAAAGATTTTATCATTATGGAAAGCAATTATGGTCAACTATAGTCAACCGTGGTTAACCATGGTCAATCATGATCAAAATTGGTCAAACATAGCTGATCATGGTCAATTATGGTGTACCATAGTCCAACCCCACGTTGTGACAAAGATTGTATCAATATGAATATCAACCATGATCCATCGTTGTATTGTCAGAAATATTTTCTCAATATGAAAATCAATCATGGTTAACCACTGTCGTGGTCAACCATGGTTGAAAATCACATTTTGACAAAGATTGTCTCAATATGAAAATCAATGATGGTCAACCATGTTTGTTTTAGGGTTTATAATAAACCCAATGGATTGATATTGCAAACTCAAGGGAATAATATTGAACCCCAAGAATATTTATGCTTGGGTTTGTAATATTAATAATCTCTTGGGTTTGTAATATTAATCAAGGGTTTTTAATACTAATGTGTTGGATTTAAACATTTCTTGGGTTTGTGATATTAATAATCCCTTCAATTTTTAATATTAATTCCTTTGGTTTATTATTATTCCTTGGATTTTCTATATTTATTCCTTGGGTTTATTAATTCCTTGGTTTATTGATACTTTGGGTTTATAATATTAATCCAATTGGTTTCTTAATTCCTCGAGTTTATAATATTAATAATCCATTGGGCTTATTATTCCATGAATTTATAATTTTAGAGTTTTTGATTAAAATCTTAGATTTGGTATATTCGTATATTAATTCCTTGGTTTATTGATCCTTTGGGTTTATAACATTAATCCCATCGGTTTCTTAATTCCTTGGGTTTATAATGTTAATAATCCATTGGGTTTATGATTCCTTGACTTTATAATCTTAGAGTTTTTATTAAAATCTTAGATTTGATCTATTCATATATTAATTCCTTGGTTTATTAATCTTTTGGGGTTATAACATTAATTCCATTGGTTTTTTAATTCCTTGGGTTTATAATATTAATAATCCCTTGTGTTTATGATTCCTTGAATTTATAATCTTAGATTTTTTGTTATCAAATCTTAGATTTGATATATTCATATATTAATTTAGCATATTAGGATTATAATTTAGCATATATTAAGTTGACGCCTACAACATATATCAACCACATTTATTAATGTGGTTGTGCTAGTTAATAGTATTTGGCCTTTTAAATCAATAGAGATTATATACTAAACGTAAGTAGGTCTAACTGGAACTTGCTATTGGGTAATCCTCTTTACTCTTGGCATGGGAATTTTCCTCACATCAACATATTTTCAGATGGGTGCCTCGTGTCAACTTGAAGCTTATTAAGGGTCTCACTGTAGATTGGGATAAGTCCTAAAGGAAAATCCATAAAGCAAAATTGTTGTTGGTGGAGTTCCAATCCAATATGGCTAGGTTCTTTTCTAAGAAACAATTACTAGAACTAAAAGATTTGGAACCTAGTAAGGATTGATTGCTAACTATTGAATAATCTACATGGCGTTTGAATAACCAAGCTATTTGATGAAGGAGGTTGATTTGAAAACTAAATTCTTTAATATTTAAACCTACAAAAAAGCTACCAATACGATTTGGGAATTGATCGGTTTGGATGGGTCATTAAGGCACTGAACAACACATCGTATTGTGGAACAAATGTGGACTATCTAGGTTTACCATAGATTTTTGATAAGGTAGCCAATGATTGTAACGGGGACTCTTTAACAAAAGATGAGCATAAGGAGGTCCTTATGGGCTTTAAGAGGGACAAAAGTCCTAATCTTGATGGATGTACTTTGGGGTTTTATGATTCGTTGATAATGATAGAGGATAGAAGGGTCTTTGGTAGAATCTTGGTTGCCCTCATCGCAACATTCTTGGCACTTATCCCAAAGAAAAGTTATCTGGTCTATTTATTAGACTTCAAGCCAATTTCATCATGCAACCTTTTGTTCAAAATAATTGCAAATGTGTTGGATAACATACTAAAAGTTATCCTATCTTCTAACATATTAAAGGAAGGAAGAGTTTTGATTCCTCTTCAACACACATGTTTCAAATACAATTGGTTCAGTTCAAGAATGCCTCCACTCAATAAAAAAGCTGAAAAATCCTATGGTGGTAATGAAATTAGGCTTGGTTAAAGCTTATGATAACATAAGATGGATCTTCTTTCACTTGGTCCTACTGCAAATAGGGTTGAAGTTGTATATTACAAATTGATTATGGGTTGTGCCATATTGACCAATTTTGTGGTGTTAATTAATGAATTTCCATCACAATTATTCAAAGCTTCATGTTGGCTACAACAAAGCTACCCATTATAATTGTTTTATTTTTGGTAATTGCAGAAGGAATTAGAAAACTCATCATGGAGGTTTGTGTTAAAATAAAAATGGAAATTGGTAATGATAAATCACAAAAGTTTTCTCTTTCCTTTTAAGAAGCATGAGCTAGATTGTGGTATAAAATATTTTGGTTACCATTTAAATTCGAATGATTATCAAGTAGTAAACTAGTTTTGGTTGGTTGAAAGGATTAGAAAAGGAATTAGTTGCAAGTATTTTAGATGGTTCTCCATTGGAGATCGTCTCATCCTTACTTGAAAATATCGCAATATATCAAACTTCACTTGCATATGTATCAAAGAGCATTTTATATGGTATCATAAATTTTGTTTTGGTTTTATTTGGATGGGAAATACACAAGAGGAGGGAATCCCTTTCATTAAATGGAATAACTTGGTGAAGCCCAAAAAACATGGAAGATGAGGATTAAAAAACATAAATTTGTTTGGAGAAGCATGTTGGAAATACTAAGAGGGGGGTGAATCCATATGTCACTTCAATCAATTAATTTATAACCTTCATAGCTTTAAATTAACATTAAGGAAAAGTCTCTCGAAGTGCTTTGAAGGTGCTTTGCTAGGGTTTCTGAACCTGCCGACTGAGCACCTTCCTGATGGATTTGAACCTATCCGATCCGACTGTAGCCTGTTAGCTCTGCTAGATCGTGCTGGTAGACGGAAAGAGCGACAACGAATGACCCTCCACCTCGGTGTTAGGGGCTGTAGTCCTTCAAGGACGCGGTGAGCCGCACCCCGTTCATCCATGGGCGATAGAATTAAGTAGATGCAGCCACTGATGTACCAGGTGTTGAAGAAACCTCGACCATGGGAGCACAGTGGCAAGCGAGAGAAGGGAGAAGTCGTTGTTTGCCTAAAGCAACAACCAACCCAAAGTTTGTGATCCTTAATAATTATTTGGAGAAATCCCGCCAGTATATGAGAGATCACGCCATGATTTGCAAATTTCTGGGCATCTGTCTCAAGGAGTAAGACATCTTGGTGTGGATCCAACACAAATGGGCACCTCGAGGACAATTTGAGCTCCGTCATTGAGAAAAAAGATTTTTCACTATCATATTTGAGGATATGGAGGAAAAAAGCACATCTTTGAAAATGGGTCATATTTCATGGGTAGTGCAGGACTATTCCTCAGGTACTGGGAGGAATGATATAACCCTGATAACGAATAATTCACAGCGGCTCTGGTTTGGGTACGATTGTACTCATTACTAGATAATTTCTTGGAACACGATATACTGGAAGGCATAGGAAACTCCATTGGCCAATTCATCAAAATCTTTGAGATCACAAAACGATGTTGTCACACAAATTTTGTCGTGATCTGTGTGCATATGAATATTTTGCAACCATTGTCGGAGTCCATCCAGGTGATATACTATGATTCCACCTAGATCCAACCTATCGATTATGAACATGTACCTTGTAAGTGTTGAAGGTGCCATGAATATGGCCATCTATCTAGAGAGTTCCCTTTGACAATCGCGGAGGAATCCAAGTTTACTGCTCAACACTGGGATGAAGAAGGGTTCCAACAAGTTGGGGGGCGTCGCCTGCGCCTGAATTGAACCCCACAAGATGCTTTGCAACCATGCCCAACGATTGAGGATGCCCCTCAACCTTGACCAAAGACGACCCCCAAGGTCTCGACAACCCCGACGACCCCTAGCTCCAACAACCCCTTTTCCACCTTAGCAACCCCAGATCCAAATCTAGAGCATGAGATGGAAGCCCCTTCCTCCTCTAGGGAGATAATACAATCTATGGAAGTTGATAAGCAACCTGTTCTCCTAGGGGATAAGATGGCCACCAAGAGGAAAATGCTAGAACGCATTGAGGATGACCGACGGGTCAAATAAGTCCTCACCCATATTAGCAGAATCTTGGAAGTGGAAGAGAAAAATAATAGATGAGGTGAAGAAGAGTAGAAAATGATGGAGATCTTCAAAAATTAGATCAAATGAGACGTCAAAGAAATTCCAGGGAATTAACTGTCGCACTTCAACCATCTCTACTCTGAATGGACTGCTAGATTAGGAAAACCAGATCTAGACCCGTGAGGTACAAGAAAAGACAACAACTTATTGGCCCTCACCGTTGTGGATCCGAGGGGCTCGGAGAAGGGAGAGAAGGGGAGGAAGTTGACTAAAGACCTGATCCGTAAAGCAGGGGAGTTACTGTTGAATCCAGATTAGATGGGACAAGTGACATATTACTTTCCCAGATCCGTCCCTCCTTTCCAATGAAGATCATCTCCTGGAATATCCAGGGCTTCAATAGCCCAGGCAAGATCTGATCCCTAAAGGAAAATATTGATAAGTATAAACCATAAATTGACCTTTTGTAAGAAACAAAAACGAATGCAGATAAAATTATTGAGAATAGCCAGCGAAGCTGGAAGAACAATAAAGTTGTACATAGACGTGATTTGGGACGCGAGGGGGTTTGGAAATTCTTTGGGACCCATACAAGGTTGTGCTCAAATATTGGGTCGGCTCCCGTTTCTCCCTTTGCATGAACTTCAGATTGATAGGCATGGAAGCATGGAAGAGTTTCACAACAGTTTATGGTCCCTCCACTCCACGAGATAAAGACCTCTTTCTCTCCCAACTCCGAGGGCTGAGTCGATATTAGGAAATAGAGGACTGGATCATTGGAGGGGAATTCAATATGATCATAAATCTTGAAGAGAAGAGAGGCAGAGTTCGAATATTTGACCCCTCATCCTTGGCATTCAATGACGCCATAAAAGATCTCCACTTGGTTGACATGCTCCCCAAACATGACCTTCACACCTGGAATAATAAACGAGGTGGACAGAACTAGGTGGCCATTTGGTTAGACCTATTTATCCTCTCATAACATCTGATTTTACAAGATCCGAATGTTGAAACCAAGATCCTACCCTCCCTTGGCTCGAATTACTGGCTTGTCAGTTTGGTAGTGAATACCGCGGTTGCTCCTCGGAGAAATCCCTTTCGATTTGAAAGATTCTGGCTGCAACACCTTGGCTCTTTGGAGAAAATTGAATCCTAGTGGACCATGATGGAAGACCCCACAGGTAATAAGATGAAATCCTTCCAAAAAAAAATTAGGCGCAGAAACTCAAAATCAAAACCTGGAATCGTGAGGAGTTTGGCAATGTTTTCGAGGAGAAACACACGCTGGAAGCTCGCTTGGAGGAAGTTGAGAGGACAATAATATAGGATGGCCACTCCTTGATGATGGTGGAGGAGGTGGGGCTCTTGATATGAGAGTTATAAGAGAGAATACATCAAGAAGAGATCCTCTGGCGTCAGAAATCGTGCATTTAGTGGCTGCGCGAGGGTGAGCGCACAACTAAATTCTTTCATAGATCCATGATCAATCATCTCCAATGAAAGCGAATCACCCAACTCCAAGGATCTACATGCATTCAATATGAGCACCAAGAAGATATTGAGAAAGAAATGAAGACCTACTTCTCCTTGTTGTTGCGAGATGAAGGATATGATAGGTTCGAAGCCATCTAGACCATCATGTAGCATATCCATTCACTGGTCTCTCTCGCATAAAATGATGCCTTGCTCAGTCCCATCAGGATTTCCAAAGTGGAAGAAGTAGTCAAAGCCATGCCCTCTAATAAAGCTCTCGGTCCTGATAGAGTCACCGTCGAATTAGTCGTTCCTGAGTTAAGACATTTCAAATCTGGTAGAGGAATCTCGTTGTCTTCATCAAATCTGGTCGGGTCTTAATGCTACTTTCCTTACACTCATTCCTAAAGCCTAGGAGGACTTATCTCCCAATGATTTTAGTCGTTCCTGAGTTAAGACATTTCAAATCTGGTAGAGGAATCTCGTTGTCTTCATCAAATCTGCTCGGGTCTTACTGCTACTTTCCTTACACTCATTCCTAAAGCCTAGGAGGACTTATCTCCTAATGATTTTAGATCGATCACCCTTTGCAATGTCATCTATAAAATCCTCCATAATTCTGGTCAGATGTCTGAAACCTATCCTACATCACATCATCAGCCTAGAACAATCGGGTTTTGTCGAAGGAGCCCATGAGACCATCCATTCCTTGGAGGTTCATAAAACAAGAGGTAAGTTTCTAAAACTAGATCTATCAAAAGCTTATGACTGCCTGAACTGGGATTATCTGTTCGCAATTATCCGGGCTTTTGGATTTGCTGATGAATGGGTCCATTGGATAAGATCCTTGATCTCTACTTATTTTTTCTTAATCATGATCAATGGATCCCCTTCGACGACCTTCAGACCTTCTATAGGAATTTGGAAAGGGGACCCCATATCCCCATTCATCTTTATAATTGCAGCAGAGGGCCTGGGACGAATGATAAAGGCCTCTAAACAATCAAACTTGTTGGATGACATCCACTTGCACGGAACTGATGTTCATATGACACACCAACAGTTCATGGATGATAATATTTTATTTGGTAAGGCTAATATCAAGGAAGTAGCCCAACTGAACAACATTCTGGTGGACTTCCAATATGCCTCAAGTATGATCCTAAACAAGGACAAATCGAGTCTTGATTTCTTCCATACTCCCATGCTAGTTAAATCTTGTCTGGCTAGAGTTCTGGGCTTCACCATCATATATCTTCCCTATAAATATCTAAGTGTGCCTCTTATCTTTAATCCCCTCTACATTTCTCCCTGGAAAGACCTATGCTCCAAGATATCCAAGAAGTTGTCGAACTAGACCTTCCATATCCTCAACATGGCCAAAAGAGAAACCCTTTTGAAATTTGTACTGCAAGCAATGCCGATGTATCAACTGTCTACCCTCACTGCCCTCAAATGTATACACTCAGAGTTAACAACAATATTAAGATGATTCTTATGGAGCGGAGCATCCATGGACCGGAAGTGGCCACTTGTTGCATGGCATAAGCTCTGCATCCCCAAGGCTCTAGGAGGCCTCAGTCTGAGGGATCCTTAATCCTCAGTGCAAATCTAGGGGCAAAACTATGGTGGAGATGGATTCAAGGGGGATATGAGATTTTGAAAACAATATGGACCCAAAAATATGGACTTAGGAAATCCCATGTATCCCTCATCCGTGAAGCTCTACTGAGTACAAGGTCAGTAATTTGGAATCGTGCCAATCAAAACAATGATCTAATCTGTGACCATTTCTTTTGGGAAGTCAAGAATGGGAAGCCATCCCTTTTTTGGTAGGACTCTTGGTAGTAGTTCCCTTGTCTCGCACAGGACTAGTCCCTCTTAGACCTGATGCCCCTTTTCCACTCGATCACTCGGGTGGCGGACTTCTGGATCGAAGAGGCCGATGATCAAGGATGGAAGAGATGAAATTTAGATACTGAGTGGCCGTCAGATATTCCTCAGGGGGTCTATGAGTGATTGGGAGCCCATCTTTCACAAAGGCGTGTCCATGTATCACAAGAGCCAGGCAAGCTTAGATGGGGCTTCTCTACTACTGGATATTTTTCGATCAAGGAAGCCTACCTTTTCAAGGTGAACATAAGGACATGTTCGGATAGCCCTTTCTGGAGGAAAATATGTAGAAACAACTTGTGGCCAAGGTAGCACACTTTCTATGGCTATTTGGACACAAACATGTATTAGCCTGGGATAGATTACAAAAGTGTGGATTTGTTGGCCTGTCGATGTGTCCTTTATGCAAGTAGGTGGAAGAATCCATAATCCATCTCTTCGAGGGATGTATCATCATGCGTGAAGTATGGGATCAAGCCTCCACTCTTTTTGGCCCAATAGATCACCATCTTGAAGACATTCTAGAGCCATTCGAAGGCTAGCCAACTCATCGGTTCTCCAATCCTGTGGTGAATAGAGCTTGGTGGCTCACTCTGGGCTGCTTCTTTAGAATACCTGGAAAGAGAGAAAAAAAGCCATTTTTGAAGGGAAAATGCCTACCAATGCTCATATTTGGAGTCAGATGACCTCCAACATCCAGGAATCCATACTTGCAAAAAAATGGGACTAAAAATATTGGGATGTAGGCCCTCTTGAATCTCACATTATATCCCAAATGAATCTCTCGTTTAACTTAGTTTACCCAAGGGCTTCCACCCCCCAGACCTTGCCTTGCCCATTCCCCCTCCAAATTCCTCCCTCCCCCAGATGGATGTATCCATATTAATTTTGATGGGGCTTCTAAGGGCAATCCTGACCCGATAGGTTTTAGAGGTATCCTTTGGGACTCCTCCAGCTCCCTATGGGTAGTATACTCTGGTTCCTGTGGTGTAACAGTGAACAATGTGGCAGAAATGACTGGGTTCGAGGTGGGTATGAGCTTGGCCTCTCACCTTCGCTGTAGGAGGATCAAAATAGTGGGAGACTCGTGACTTATTATAGATATGGTCCAAAGAATTATCAACGGCTTCGCCCCCTAAAAGTGGGCAAAAACTAGCGCTTCAAATCTCAACTCTCTTGGATCCAACGAACTCTAACCTATTTTGAGTACATTACTACTAGCCACGTGCTTCGCGAGGGTAATAAAGTAGCAGATTGATTGGCCAACTGTGGCGCAACCACTCCGCAAAGATAATTCAAGATGACATGGGTGAACATCAGAACAAAGGATGACCTGGACCTCGGAGAACTACGGGACTTGCAATCACTGTTAAAGAATGACCTTGAAGTCCCCGATGGGGGTGATCAAAATGGGAGACAGTTGGTGGCGCAATGGACCAAGGAGCCGGAGGGGCCTCCACGCGCCACACAAATGCAATGAAGGGTCTTTGGGACCCATACCCCGTTCCCTATGATCGATAATTATTGCCACACAAGGACATGAAGGTGGCCATTAGAAGGCATAGTGTGATGATGAGAGAGTGTTGGGAGAGGAAAAGATGTGGTTTGTTAGCGTCCTACCTTAGGCTGTGGCTTGGGGTAGTAGAACAGGACGAGCATGTCAATTGTGGCTGGGAGGAGAGCTGGCACCTTCTTAAAGCTTCGCCATGGGATCCAGGGGAAGAGTTCTCTATCCGACATGAAGGAGTATTTCATTTTGGGGATGGAAAGCGTGGGCTGGGAGTAGACATAAATCTTTCCTTAGTCTAGCTCTATCTCTGGTTCGAGGAAGATTCACTAGAGCACCAGTTGGTTGGGGAGAGCATCTTCAAGTGCCATCTCTGGAGTGGTTCATGCTTAGTGGACTCTGGGACCAGGGGCCTGCCTTGCTACTTTTTTGCAGATTGTGGTTATGGTGCTGGTGTTTATGACTTAGGGCTCTTAAGCTCTGGTATAGTAAGTGGAATTTAATTTCAGTATAGTAAATTCAGAATTGTGTGGTGTGTTTCTCAGGGAAAGAAGCATGCTCCTCGTGGTGGTGCGACTGGTGGTGTTGGTGTTGGCAGTATGCCTCGACAATGAGGGTGTGCCCACAGGGGGGATTGACCCACGAATGAATGAACACCAGCCGCATGGAGAGCCCAGCTCAGACTATGAGTCGACTGAGAGCTGCCACTCTGATGCAAACATATCCATGTCCCGAGGTCACTCCCTGGACCATGTAGAATCTCCCGTCACCTTGGAGTCCATTGCGGTCCAGCTGAACAACATCTAGATCAACATTGATACACTGAGGGAGCAGAGATATGATGACAAGAATGAATTAGTTGCTTATATCAATGACCTCCAACATATGCAAAATGAGACCCTGTACACTCTGGAAGGTCTCTGGCATCAGCTCCGATGCAAAAATGACCATCTCCATGTCCTGGAGACTCGGGTGGAACACATAGATTATCATATGCATGAACTTGATGTTTTCTTTGCTGCACCTCCTGCATTTCCCCCCAACCCCCCTCCTTAATGTGTATTTCTGACATATGTACTTTGCTCTTTTTGTGCCAGTAATAACCAAAGACACCAACTGTCTTAGCTCCTCTTCAGGCTCCTTACTATCTAGAGCAAGGCCTGTGCTAGCTCTTAAGCCCGTGACACTATATTTTGGTGCAATGGTGATGTATTTTGTTGACATTTCTTCTATGATAATATAATGCATGTTTTTTGGCCGGAAAAAATAAATAAATTAGCATTAACATTAGATCAAAACATAAATTAGCATCACATCACATGAGTATTTAACAACACCATTCAACAATGCATGACATGAAGGTAATACACAAGATATTTTTAGGTGGAAACCCTTCTAAGAAAAAAACCATCGAAGGATCTTTAATATACATCTTTTGAAGATTACATCAATAGGAAGTTCCAACTTCTAGGATTTATCAGCTCCAACTGAAAGGATACTCCAACAGCTTGATTTACTAGTTCCATTTGGAAGGGCGCTCCAATGTCCCAGTTTACCAGTTCCAAGTTGAAGGATGCTCCAATTCCCTAGTTTACTAGTTCCAAATGGAATGAATTTACAACACCCTAGTTTTATCAACTCAACCTAGAAGGATGCTCCAACAACCTGCATAAGCTTCAACCTGCCCTAACATCACCATATTGCCATGAATTTTTCTCAAGCTCATCTTTTCCTTGCATCACCTTGCCACCTTGCTCAACAAGTTACCACTTGGTTGAAGTCACTAACCTTCAATTCATCATAATGGACCATGTTTCACAATTTTCAGACTGGATCCACCTATTCCCAATAAATAAAAACCAATCTATTGACTTTGTTAATTTTAAATATTGGCACAAGATCATTCAACAACAATAACAACTTCCTCCACTCAAAATATCAAACCCTAGCTTCATAAAAACTTAATTAACCTCTGTTTAAGTTACATAAACATGCCATCAACCATTCAAAACACATCTACAAATCAACCCCTGACACATTAGTTAGCGTTGCAATACAAATTCTGCTCAATAATCAAAGAAACTTTTTCTCTATCAAGGCCTTAATAGCAAACATTTTTCAATAAGAGCATACTCCGACCTCTTAAGTACTCAACCACTTTCATATTACACGACTTCATTGCAAAATACAAACTTATTCATATAACATTAGCACCAACAACATATTTTGATCCATGGCATTGTTCTTATACAATTTACAATTAGCCATGCATTCTCAGTAGTTGCACAATCACATTATAAAACATGGGAGATACAAAAATATCATTTTCTTCAGTAGTACCATACATTGTCCCCAGTCACACAACAACCAACATTTTTACCTTTCCCACTTAGCCATACAACATGCCTGCAAACACTAGAAGAAATGTCCTGCTTAATAGTGATATTATCAATGTCATATGCTTAATAGACTAACACCAATCTGCATTAAATCCTAATGTAGATTCTGACACAATCAACACTTTTCGAACATAATAGTATAAACATAACAACACACACACACACACACACACAAATATATATATCTATATCTATATATATATATATATGTTGTTTAAAATATCATACCTCTCTCTACTCAAACCTTACTTAGACCAACATAATGCTAATAGTTAACCCTGTTGTTCAGCAATCTTTATTTTGCAAAATGTTAGGTCTATATATTTCAACAAGGCATCAATAAGATATATAGTATGTTCTTGGCTCATCATACAACTCTTCAGTAAAATCACTATCATGCATTTGCATACTTCAACAATTATTTTCTTTGATTGTCCATACTTTCAACATACTAGACTTTTGTCATTGCACTCTCTAAGCCATATACAACTTAATCTTTGATATTGCACTGTCCAAGCCATCATACAATAATACATAACAAAATTTACTGGAAAGTGCACAAACCTAACATTATAATGCACACACTACTTCACATAGTCTATTGGATTTTAGAATTATACCTTCAATTTACAATCTCTAGATTCTTAACATGCCTTAGAAAGATAATTTAAGAAATAACCTCAGGCATATGTGAATTTGAAGCCAAATACACCTTTGTGCAGAGCCAAAATATGTGTCTGAATTAACATTTAAACACACAACACATTACACAGTGACATAAAAGTTTGCTTTAACCTAACCTTAGAAATATTCAAATTAGGCCTCTGATTTTCAACGAATACAACCTCAGAATATTCACCTCAAAATATCCATGGATTACAACTATGAGTATTACTCGAAATCTTCCTCAGACAACCTTAGATTAGCTACAAAAATCAGTTCTAAATCTTAGATCCGGGATTCAAAATATGCCTCTGCCACAACCAAAATGTACCATGAAAATTGCATTGAAAAATCACTAAAATTACCCTTCCACAGGGGTCGAGTATCATCCCTAGGTCCGTCCACAATGGGCCTCAGTATTCCATGCAAAAACCTCAGAAAAAGGTCTGAATATGTCATGCCCTAGTTGTTGAAAATACCTATGATAAGCCTTGCAAAACGTCCTCAGAAATTTGATAGGAACCAACCTAAGATTTAATGAAAAAAAAGTTCATCAAGAGCTCGTATTAGCCTCATATATTAGTCCACAGATCCTTTGATATCCTTTCCTTAGAAGATGCAAATATGCCTCATACACAGTGCAAAGGCCATAAAGTTCTGCTACAAATATGGTCTCAAACACTCCAAAAAAGAGGCTTAGTAACCCAACCTCAGAGGGCCAAGAGTTTTCCATAGAGAGGGGCCTTAGTACATGGCTGAAAACACTTGCCTCAAAGGAAAAATAAAGGTTTGAAAGTGGCCTCAGAAATCTTCCATTTTTCCCAATGAAACAACCCATAAGAAAGATAAGAATAATGACACAAAATACCCTCAAAATTTATCCTTCTTCAGATAATTTGTTTTGCCCTGGCCACTGAAATTTCAAAGTGAAAAATATTTATTTTTTATTTCCTCTTTGAGAGAAGTTGAGGCTCATATATAGTAAACTAGATGGATTTTAGGGAGGGTCGACATGCCCAAAATCATGGAGCTGACCTGAAGAAAAGGAGTAAAATCGACCATAATTTGAATTTTAAATTTAAAATAACTTTGGAGCCAAAATTCAATTCTTTTGGAGGCCGACTTATCAATTTTTTTTTATAATCTATCCTTGATAAAATCCTCTTTTGACTTTGAATAGGATGGGCCCATTTTAATTTAATTTTCATCTATAAAAAAATTTCTTTTATCATCTCCTTTGGGGTTTCTTGATCACAAAACGGGGTTTTGTTTTTGATAAAGCATATCTCCTCAACCGTGAGGAGCTATGAGGCATGCCACATACCATTGGAATCATCATGATGAGGAGAATCAAGTGAAGATGGTCTCACGATCAAACTCATTTTCCTTTACATCCATTTCCCTCAATAAGTGTGGGGCATATAGGGCTTCCCTTCTTCTCTCCCAAAGATTCTTGTCATTTTGAGCTTCCAAATAATGAAAACTAGATGAATATTAAGAGAATTCAGGGATCAACATTGGCATCAATGAAAACAACATTCAATAAAGCATTGGTCTTGAAGAGTCTTTGGAGGCTATTATTTATTAGATGGGAGGTGGAGTAAATTAATGAAACAAAAATATCTCCACATTCACACTATGGATCAGTGGATCCAAACTCAAGTAAAGTCAGTGCAAGGTGTTTCAAATATTCGAAGGGATTGGTTCAAGCCTTCCCTATCCTTGGATGATGGGTGGCCTGCAAAATAGGAAATGGGTCTCGAGTGCATTTGGGAGCGGATCCATGGATAATGCGAGTGGACTATTATTTATTTGTCATAGTATTTGGGGAAATAGCTAAAGGAGAGGGATTTATATTATCTTGCAAACATTAGTTTTGGTGGAGCGCTTGATGGTGGGAATCAAGGATGGTTGTCGGAGTAGATGAAAGGTTTACAGGGGAATTTGGCTCAACAATGGAGAATGTTTATCTGAGGTATAAATCATAGTGCTGTAATGTTCAATGAGGAGGAGGGTTAGTTGGTGTGGTTATGGAGTAAATTAATAAGAATTCTAACAACAAAACGATAATATGAAGCACTCTCTTATCTGATCATGGATGAAGAAAATAAATGGTGGTGGCCAATTGTATAAATATGGAAGTGTCCACTAAAAGCAACCATTTTTGTTTGGTTGGTTCTAGCTAATGAGATTTTCACATGGGACAATGACAAAAAATCTTCAACATTTTCATGGGGTTTCACATTGATTCCACCTCCATCACTTTCAAACATTTTGAAATTCTTTCCTGATTATCATTTGGAGGGATGGTATGGACAATTTTCTCCCTGGTTTCAGGGGTTTTTACAACCCTATAAAATTTATTTCTTCAAAGAGGTTCTTGGATTATGGTTTTCCTCACATTTCAGTTCCCTTTTCGACCTTTGAAAGAGATATTCCTCCTATAGAGGTTCTCCAGTCAAGCTCAAGCAATTTTCTCAACTAGGTGTTGGTAGAGGAAGTTGGAGTGGAACACAACTCTATTGGGAGTGGAGATAGGTGTTGTTTTTCCATGATACTGGTGTCTAGGATAGAATCTTAAATCATTGATGCTACCAAACCAAGTATCACAACAAGTCTACTTTCCACAAAAAAAATATACAATAGTAAACCTACTAATGCACAAAATATACAAAACTTTTTACACAATTATGTACAATAACACAATATTCATTATATTAATCCAACTGAATAATACAATAGTCTAGGGCTCCCATACCAAGGATAATTTCTGTCAAATATCCACTAGTACAAGAATATAAAATACAAGATACACTGACGATCTAACTGATGTAGTCGATAATCACAACTTAATTGTCGTATCTTGTACACTGTGGGTCCTTCGCTTCTATTCTGCAACAACTACCTCTATCAATGCACCAACTCCTTTAGGCCACTAAACTTGGCTCTCCAATATTCCCTCTAAATGATCATAATTCCATCTATCATCAATAGATAGGGTCTTTAAGCTTACTAGTTTATCCTTCATCCTTCAAGGAAACAACTCTTCAAGACTTTTTCGCACTGCTACTCCTCAACTCTTTTGGGACTCGTCTTCCCACTATAGTCTTCTTGCACTCCTCCAATGAAGAATAACATAGGGCAGGAGGTTTTCCACCTATCACCATTGAATATTTCTTCTCCAACAATGAACAAAGACTATGCAACTTCTCTTCCTGGTTGGTCAAACCTTTAGATCCTCCAAACTACCACACCTAGCAGCCAAGAGTCCTTCCTTGCACTGCACTTAGGGCTCAAACTTTGGCACTTTCGCGCTGCCCTCCAAAAAACCACAAATTCGCAATACCAAAACCATCCACTAGCAACAAAATTCAACTTGAAACCATCAACACATACCTTGTTCTAGGACTGTCCATACTACTGTAAGTTTTGGTCTTGGTTAGGGCTAATGTCAAGCTACTTCAACACCCAGTTCTGCCTCCAAAACCCATGCTACAACTATGGCCTTCTTATTCCCTAGTCTTTCTCTTCTTTGCTGGCTGTTAGGGCTAATTCCAACCATTTGCAATGCCTTCCAACCCTCACAAACACCTTTGTCCAATTGAAGAATGGTTGCGGCTCCTAAACAAAACATATTCCTTAAATTCTAGGCCTTTCAGAACTCACTACAAGGAGATTCAAGTCTTCCTTCTCCAACCTTCTAGAGAGATAAAATATCTCAGAAGAAGTGGTGACACCTGTGACCTACTTCCCTTTCTTCTTCTTGTCATCTCCCTTCTTCTCCATCAGACATCTTGTTGAAAAATGACCCATCTCATGAGAGTCGAAACACTTGATATTACTCAAGTCCTTCTTGTACTTACCCTTCATTCGTGCTGCAAGTGCCATGTCATCATATGAAGCCTTCTTCTTTGAATGAAGATCCTCATCTTGCAACTGTTCTTGAATGAAGTCATCCCACAACCTATTCTAGTATGGAAACAATCCTCTTGATGAAGGGCTTCCATTCCTTAGTGAGCCCTTTCAAAGCAATCCTTACCATCTCAGAATATTAATAGTCACAATGATGACGATAAGCTCATCTCGAACCCGAGACAACCTTGTTAGATACAAAGTCACCTCTTCACCCTATATCATCTTAGTGGACTTAAAATTATTCTCTAATACCAATACCCAATTCTTATTCTTATTCTGGAACAAATTCTGAAGAAAAATCCACATCTCATGTGCAATGTTCTTCTAGACAAATGAGGTATTAAGGAGTCCTTCACACCATCTAGGATGATCAACTTGGCCTTCATATCCATCTCTTTGTACACTTCTAGTTCCTTAGGGCCTGTTGGCTTCTTGGTTTATTTCTCAATGAATTACCAAATCTTGTTGACCATCAAAACAAACTTGATCCTTTCCTTCCATGGACTATAGTTGGATAATCCTTGCAACCTGTTATCATATCAGAGACCAATCTGCAACTTTGACATTATTGTGAGCCCTTCACCTACAATGTGACTAACTCCCTCTTAAGTTGTACTTCACTTTTCACACTCTGATTCATTGGCCCTTAAAAGTACCTCTAATACCATGCTTTTTTTCCATGATACTAGTGTCTAGGATAGAATCTTAAATCACTGACGCTACCAAACCAAGTATCATCGCAAGTCTACTTTGCACAACGGAACAATATACAACAATAAATCTACTAGTGCATAAAATATGCACAACTTTTCACACAATTATGTACAATAACCCAATCTTCTTTATATTAATCCAACTGAATAATACAATAGTCTAGGGCTCTTGTACCAGGGAGAATGACCCTAAAATATCCACTAGTACAAGAATAAAAAATACAAGATACATTGACAATCTAGCTGATGTAGTCGACAATCAAAACTACTTTGTCGTATCCTGTACACTACAAGTCCTTCGCTTTCGTTCTGCAACACCTACCTCTATCAATGCACCAACTTGTTTATGCCACTAAACTCAACTCACCAATCTTCCCTCTAGCTGATCTTAAGTCCATCTATCATCAACACATAGGGTCCTCATGCTCACTAGCTGCTCCTTCATCCTTCATGGAAACAACACTTTGAGACTTCTACCCACTACTGCTCCTCGGCTCTTTTCGGACTTGTCTTCCCACTATAGTCTTCCTACGCTGCTCTAATGAAGAGGAACATAGGGAAAGAGGGATGCCACCCATCATCATTGAATGCCGCTTTTCCAACAATGAACACGAGCTATACAACTGCTCTTCCTGGCTGGCCAAACCTTGAGCTTCTCCAAACTAACACTCCTAGTAACCAAGAGTCCTTCCTTGCATTATACTTATGGCTCACACTTGGGCACTTTCACGACCTCCAAAAGACCATAAATATCTAATACTAAAACCATCCACTAGCAACAAAATTCTACTTGAACCATCAACACATACCTTGTTATAGGAGTATCTATACTGATGTAATTTTTGGTCCTATTTAGGGCTAATTCCAAGCTACTTCAATGCCCAATTCTACGTTCAAAACCCATGTTACATCTGTGAGCTTCTTCTTCCCTAGTCTTTCTCTCTTTCGCTGGCTGCTAGGGCTAATTCTATCCCTTTGCAAGGCCTTCTAGCCATCACAAACACCTCCGTCTAGCAAATGAATGACTGCGGATCCTAAAAAAAATATTGTTTCTTGACTTCTAGGGATTTCAACCCTCGCTACAAGGAGATACAACCCTCGACTTACGTCTGCAATGTCACAGGGACTTGCGGCTAGGAAATAACCAACCAAACACCAATCAAAACAACCCATAAATGCTTCTAAGTCATGTGGCCTACCTTTGATCCTCCATAGACCTATCAAACCCAACAAAATATGTCCAAAACAATCCTTTAATACCTCAACCCTCTCCTTCTTGAGTTGCAACTTCCACAAAGGATGATTTCCTATGAATTGTTGCACCTTGGATGTGAGCAGATGACCTCAAAATTCACTCCTATTTATTTCTCTTCCAAGGGATCCAAGAAATTTTCCTTTAGGGCTTGAATAAATGTCATTAGACCTCTTAACACTAGGCTGAATTAAACTCTTCATGTGCAAGCCCATACTTCTACTTCAAAAATTAATATATCGAGTTCTAAAACTCAGATTTGAGTAATTTTCAATGCCTCTTTCTTCTCTCGAGGTCCTCTGTTATCTCAAATCATTACATACCAAAATATCCTTGTGGTTTCTTACCTACAAGCTTGTGTGAAAATCCAACACCTTGGGTTCCAAGCCCACAAAGTGCTTTTGTGTCTCTCCAACTTCCAAACCACGAACCCTAAGGCTTGGAGTACCTCCCAAGCTACCAAATATCATCAATAGGGTCTCTGGGAAGGAAGGGACTAAAGGAATAATAGGTGAAACAAACTCTTCGAGAGAAAAGGTTGCTAGTTTGAAATGGAAGAAAAGTCAATCTCTGAAGAAAAAGGAAAATCTCTCAAAGTTGAAACTAGTTTTTGGGGAAGAGGTCTCGATGAGGAATGTTATTGACATGGAAAAAAATCCCTTGTGGGTTGAGCTAGTGGTCAAAAGTTCAATTTCAACATTATTCGAGAATGGGTAGAAAAGGATATAAACCCTCACAATAAAATCCCCGCTGGAATTTATATGTTCGAAAAAGGATGGATTGAATTAAATTTTCAGGATCACTCTGAAGTGATTTGGACTTCTCAGAAGGTTTGGAAAAACGATTCTACCTTGGTTCTTTTTAAAATTTTGACTCCAATTTTTGATGCAATTAGGGAACGGATGGACATTGTCTAAATTTGGGTATTATTACTTAATTTACCTTCAAATTATTCGGACAAGTTTATTTTTAAATATTTGGGGAATTCAATGGGGACTTTTTTGAACCATAACTCTACTTATGAACAATATACAGATAAATATTTAGCTAGAATTCTTGTGAATATAGATATTTGTGAAGGGATGACATAGATGATGGACATTGGGAAAAGAGAGGAAAAATGTTAGATTATTAACTATGAAGGAGTTCCTTTAAGGTGTATAATATCTCAAATATTGTGAGCTTCCATTTCATAAGAAGGCTCCTAATATTAAGACTAAAAAAAATAAGAATCTTGTCTTGAACATTCCAGTCGCCAAGGAGTTGGTGCAACAGGTTGAGATTAGAGAATAGATCCTCCAAGAAGGAAATGTTGGGAAAATGTTTGTGCAATTTGTAGTGTCCTCTCTAGGGTGCTAGACTAGGCTATATTTATTATCGACCAGGATGCGTAGACTTAGAGGCATGCGTCTAAAGTATATAGACATAAAGGATTATTAGCTAAGTGGTTATGATGGTAGGTCACAGGACTTCTTTACGGAAGATTGAGTTATGTTACCTATCACCCAAACACTTAGGTCACTCAGTTAATCTACCTAATTACAACACTGTCATTCATAATTCATTTACCAAATTAAACACTGTGTACACTACAAACCAAGATTCAATCTCCTTACAGAGACATTATGCATAAAACCCTTGTTCAGCAAATACTCAGCATTCGCTAATATTCATGCAAGATAAAAACATACATAAATCATAAGCATACTTTGAAATGATAACAGAGTTCATGACATTGCTTTAAAAGACAACAAAGGATCGAATCCCTTACAGGATACGATTCACGATCTCAGTGATGAACTGTTCAAGCACTATCATAAACATAAACCATACGCATTCTATTGAAATCAACAACCAATTCTAATTACTGTGCATATCATTTAATACCCTAAGTTGTGAATGAAAAGGAAATGATAGTATACCAAGTTAACGCAGGGCCCGTCCGTGTTCCAGAGGTATACTGGACTGTGATCAACCGATTATCAAATCAACGCAACAAGGAAAAGATCGTGACTGCAAATATGTATTTGATATTAAGTTCAAACTCTGTTTTCAAACGATACAATGATAACCCACTACTGACTACTCAGAACTGTGTTTACATATGTTTTTACAACCCTTACATTTCGAAAACGAATGTACATTCATGATGTGGCTGTTGCCGCTTTTATCATGTCGTGATTTTTAAAATGTTTCTATCCTAAAATGATTTCAAAAAGGAACAAAACTAAATCAATTTAGAATGCTTTGTTGTTGCTGCCTTTGTCGCCAACATGCTATACTTTGACCTTCGTTGACCGTGCATGTAGGAGGGTCGATTCTGCTGTAGGATAGGTATTCATCCATGCTTGGACATTCTACTTTTCATCCCTACCCTTCGCTCTAGCCTAGCTGTCATGCCACATGTCAAACAATGAACCAATTACAGGATGTTGGAACTTCTTGTAGCCATTTTACCAAAAATTCCTAATTCATTAACATAAAACTCCTAAATCAATTTTAATGCATTTTAATAACTATAGGACTATTAACTAATCAATTTTCAAGGGATCTAAGAGATATATGATGGAAAGAAGTAGGAAAATGATATGTTTTAGGAGGAAAAAGGAGGTCATGGGATGGTACCAACA
>APFE030124769.1:1486-11594 GCA_000404065.3 Pinus taeda
TGATGAGCTTTTTATAACTTAAAAGTATTCTATAAGAAAGCTTGAACAACAACTGAAATGAAATCAACTCTTAAAGGAAAATAAAGGCATCAAATAAAAGACTAATGACATTGGCCTAGTATCTCTGCTGCTGCAAGAAAAATGAAGATGAAATCTATGTCAAATAAAAACTAAGCAATGTGAAACTAAAGTAAATCTACATAAAAGAAAGACTAGTCACAAATACTTTAACTTCTTCTTAACCTCTTGTCTTTTAACTGAATATATCATGTGAGAAACAGTAAAAAATAAGCCAAGCAATTGTGAGTTCTTGAGAAACTAAACCAAGTTGTGCTAAGTGATATTTTGGTCCTCAATGAAGATATTAAATTATGAAGAAGGAACCATCAATAGATAAACAACTTGATGTCTAAAAGTAGAAAGCAACTATGCAAATTAACTAAATGATAGTAAGGAAATAAAGGCTGCAAAACAAGGAAGGTCAGCAACATAGATAAGATGATCACAAGTGTCACTAGTTGTGAAAAAGAAAAGAAAGTAACTGTCCCGGGCACACCTAAGAAACCTGCATAACACACTGATCAGTCATGGAAAAGTGCAGAAATATAAATAAGCAGAATTCAAAGTTTATATATAGCTATTATACATGATCAAAACACAACAATCAAAGGCATTCTGTACAATTATTATACATGAAATAAGAAAAAGAAATGCAGGAAATAAAAGAGTACTATACAGGTCTTCAGTAAACAGGGGCCCTCTGCCTACTCCAGCCGGTTCAATGATCAATTACACGCTCAAATGGAAAACAGTCTTCTCATATATTATGCATTAAAATAGAAAGTACAGTGGGAGTTCAAAATTACATATCAGCAGCTAACAACTAACAACTAACTATTAGCGTTCAAAGACGCTTTATTTATAACAGAGGAAAGCAAACTAACTTAACGCAAACTAAGCTATTCGAGCAGTTGTGCAAAAACACGTAGTCTTGTTGCGTCCTTGGATTTAGGCAACGGTCGTTGTGGGCATTCAATCCATTGTTGGATTCATGTTCCCCACTATCTTCGTGACTGAGGAGGATGCCACCTGTTCTTCACGTGCTCTAAAACAGAACACGCAGAGCCGTGCCACCGCCAATGACTTCTGTTGACCGTAGTTGCCTCCTCGTTGACCACGGGTTTTGATGACTGGTTTGGGTGAGCTGGAGGGACACACACCATGTCCTTGGTCCCACGAACTTGCCCATGTGGCTCTTCTTCCCAGAGGACACCTGGAACATATCATTTAATAAAATAGCTGCGAAATCCGGGGTTGGCTGCAGAAACCGGGATCAACTGCGGAAACCCTGTGTGAGCTGCGGAAACGCAGCACTTTGAACCAAAATTCTAAACCAAACACAGTCATTAGCATAATTAGAAAACCATGTAAAAGGTCCTAAAATACAATGATTTGAGCAATTTGATGGAGGGAATGAGTGGCAAAATAAGGAAATGAATAGGAAAAAGAGGCCGGGAGGATGTGTAAAGAAGTGTAGGTTTGAGGCTCAACATACCCCCACTATGAAGGTGTTGCATGTCCTCATGCAACCAAAACTTTGTCATTGTTTTTAATCCATGTGCTCAGATGCTTTTGCCAAAACATCTAGCCTTCTTCTCTTTCTCCTTGTTGCCAAAATTGTTCTTGGTTTCTTAATTAAACACCTAAACCTCAAATTGATCAATGCCCTACTGAGTTTCTTACATTTCCCTTTCAATTTTATGTTCTTCTTTTGCCAGAGTCCTAAGTGAAGCATTGTATTGTCATGGACCATTTTGTCCACTTTGCTTTGTTCTTTCAATGCTTCGTTTTCTTGTTTAATATGTCGGTTCAGGACTTCTAGTTCAAGCACCTCCTGTTTTAAAGATTGAACCTGTTCATTAAGAGGCAATATAGTGCTTGGACCTGCAACTGATTGCTCCAAGGCCTCCAAATAATTGTATGCCTCCTGCTGGTCAGGGTCAATTTCAGGCGTTCTTCTTGGGCTATGTTCAAAATCAAATTCTGTTTGAGGTTCTGTCTGAAAGGGACTCTCTTCGCGTGGAGGAGTGGACTCAAGGTCAAGCTGAGCTGGAGCCTTTTCAGGTGTACCTTCTCCCAAATCAATGAAATGTGATTATTTTTCTTTAGTCACACTCATTCTTCCTTTAAGTCTACTGCTTCTTCTCACTTGTACACTAGTGCTCTTTTGCTGGGCACTCTGTTTTTTTTTCTGTTTCTTCTTTGAGAGGGCAACAGCTTGAAGTTGTGCTAGTCTATCAGCCAAGGTTTGGGAGTCTTCTTCTACTGAAGGTTTAGGTGATGGAGATGATTCTTGAACAATTGTTTTCCCTTTATCCTTTTTCTGTTTCTTGGTTTTCTCTCTCTCTTCCTCTTCTTCTTGAGTGGTTTCCTGAGTTTCTACAATAGGAGGATCCTGGGCTGCAACATCTTTTTTTCGTTCTAGGAGAACTGCTAGCGGAAGCTTCAGTTACTTCTTGGAAATGATTCCTGACTAAAAACTTTTCCCATGTATCCTTATTATTTTTCAATTGATCCTCTATGAGAATTCTAATGAACCCGTGGTGATACAAGTGGGGTTCAATATGGCCTACATTCTTTTGGACAGTGGAACTCATTTTCTTTAGGCTTCGTAACAGAAAGTAGGGTAAATTGATGGCATGGCCTTCCATGAAGTTCATCATAATTCTTGCATGGTACATATACATTGTGCCAAAGCGGCCCTCACATGTAATAAACTTTTGAATAAGTAATAACAATGCAGTCCATTCTTCCTTAATTACATGTACAGGAACCCCTTTAGTGAATATTGAAGTGTCCATACCTGGGTTCTTGAGCATGTTCTTCCATCCCTGATCTTCCAGCCCTCTGTTCTTAAACCATCTGTCTCCCACCTGAGGTAGACTGGTTGCTGTTGCTATGGTGTTCTCTGTTATTGTGAATTTCAGGTCCCCTACTTCCACGATGTGCCCATTGAAGGATCAAGCAAATGCCTTCGTTACCTCCTTATCATACCCTCTGAATTTTTGAATGAACTTCAACCATTTTGCTTTCTTCAATGCTTCCTTCGTCTGTGGATACCCTTCTAAATACTTTGGGCCTTCGGGTTCAGCTCTAAGCAGCTTCCCCATCTTCGGCTCTCAACTTTGGCTAAAGCTTTGACTGTGTATGGATGCTCAAGGAGGATGCTCACGGGAAAAACAGGTAGATTACGGCTGTAAGTGGAGTATCCGTAACGTAATGCAAGGCGTATTACAGAACTGCAATCGGGGTTTGAAACAGAGCTATGGAGTTTGTAGTGGAAATGGAAGTGGAAATGGTGTGAGTACGAGGGAGTAGAAGACAAACATGAGAAATGAGTTCAATGCGTGCGGAAATGGAGTGATAAGTGGATGGAATAATGGCCGAATCCTTTAGAGCTGGGTGGCTTACACACACGTATCAGTATTGGCTGCGGAAATCATGGTGTAGAAGAGACGTAGTATAATAGGTCACTCTTTCGTACGGCCAATAAATGAAAGCGCAGTCCATTTCGAGTTTGAATTAAGAGTGATTATGGGACCGTTAGAAGGGTATGAGGTGGATGAAGTATTGTCGTGGAGGAGAAGTGGTATGATCTTTTCCGAATCATTGCATTTAGTGGCTCTTTCCATGATTTAATAACTATGCATAAAATGACATTAAATTGTTGTTTGGAAGATTTTGAATCATAACTCAATGATTCTGCCATTGTTGATTAAGGTTGTGATAATTTATGCTTTTTTGATCCTGCAGGTGCCTCATACTTGCTGCCTTTGGTGATGATGAGTTAACCTTTGACTGAGATTCCCTGAAACAGAGTGCTGCCAGCTGTAGAGACAGAATCATTTCTGGCTGCGAAAACTGGTGCGAGCTGCGGAAACAGTTTCCAACTGCAGAAACTAAGACATCTCCCTTTTAACTACACAAAGTTAGTTAGGAAAAGACTAACTGAATGGAAATAGTCCTGAAAAGGATTTTTTATTGATGGTATGAGATGGAGTGAATGGAGTGAAGTGAAAAAATGAAATGGAATGAAGTGAAATGGAGATGAAAAATGATGAAGTGAAGTGAAATGGAACGAAGATGGAATGAGGATGGAGAGAGATTTTTTTTTTGGAAAATATAGAGTGTCAGGTGTCCCTGATTTTCACTCCATATTTTCTATATAAGACCGCCAATCTGAGATTGGTTTTCAGGCTTATACACATTTTTTTTTTTCAATTCAGAAAGAAACAAGATTAGGCTGATGGAGGAGAAGAATTCTTCTCCACTAGCCTCATAGCAGAATTTTCTTGAAATATTTTGACAAAGTCCTCTTTTGAGAGTGGCTTATGATAAATTTTCAATCGGTGGCCATTCACAATGAGAGGAGTTTGAAACTCATGAATAGTCTTGATTCGAACTGCTCCATTGTTAAAGACTTCATCAATCTCATATGGCCCAAGCCAATGAGTTTGAAATTTCCCTTTGAAGTCTTTAAACTTTGAATCAAACAGTAACATCCATTCTCCCTTTTGAAACTTCTTCTCTTTGATATATCGGTCATGCCAGTTAGTTCTTTGGTGCTGAACTAGATCGGTCCTTAATATTGCATCTTGTCTTATTTCATCTAGCTCATTTAGCTGCTCCATTCTGTGCTTTTGGGCTTCTGATAGACTCATCCCTAGCTGAACTTCCATCTTGAAGGTCTTGATTTGAAATTCAATGGGGAGCAAGACTTCTTTCCCATAAACAAGTTCATAGGGAGAATGTCCTGTTGTGTTCCTCCATGTAGTTCTATAGGCCCATAAGGCTTCAGGAAGCCTTTCTGCCCAATCTCTTCTGTGGAGATGAACAATTTTGGTCAGGATGCTCTCAAGGACTTTGTTTGTAGATTCCACTTGACCATTTGCTTGCGGATGGTATGGAGTAGATTTTCTATGCTTGATTTTGTATTCCTCCATCAGCTTCTCCATCAATTTAGATGTAAATTGACCCCCCTGATCTGTCACAATTTCTCTTGGGACACCAAAACGAGTAAAAATATCCTCAAAAAGAAATTGAATAACTGAATTTTCAGTGGCATAAGGCAATGCCTTGGCTTCTACCCATTTAGTAACATAATCAGTGCAAACCAATATATACTTCTTTTGTTTAGATGGTGGATTAATAGGTCCAACAAAATCTAAAACCCATTTCTCAAAGGGTTCGATGAGTACCTGTGGCTGTAATGGCATTTCAATTGAAAGAGTTGGTCTCTCAATTCTTTGGCAGCTGTCACACCTTCTAACATATTGCTTTTCATCTTTGAAGAGAGAAGGCCAATAATATCCTAAAGAAAGGATTTTATAGGCCGTCCTCTTGTCAGTAAAGTGTCCACCGCAAGGTTCATCATGACATGCCTTGAGGAAGTCAGGCATTTCATCTTCCCGAACACATCTCCTGATCACACAATCTAGCCCTGTTTTAAAAAATTCATTAGAAATACATGAATAATTTGAACTCTCCTAAATAATTTTCCTTTTTCATTAGGAAATAAGTGTGGAGGTAGCTTCCATGTAACCAAATAGTTAGAAATATCTGCATACCAAGGAGCCTTAGTAGTTACTGCAAACAAATATTCATCTGGAAACTTATCCTCTACAGGAGAATCTTCGTTAGTTTTTTGGATTCTAGACAAGAAATCAGCTACTGTATTTTGTTTCCCTGGTCTATCCAACACAGTAATATTGAATTCTTGTAAAATTAAAAGCCATCTTGTAACTCTGCCATTGGTAATAGGTTTGTTCATGAGATATCTAATGGCAAAATGATCAGTATGGACAAAAGTTTCATAGTCTGTTATATAATGTCTAAACTTGTTGATTGCGTGAACAACAACTAAGAACTGTTTCTCAGTCACAGTATAATTTAACTCGGTGGGAGTCAAATTTTTACTGGTGTACTAAATGGCATAAGGAACTAAATCCTTTTGACCCAACACAGCTCCAAGAGCTGTATCTGAAGCATCTGTAGAAATATGGAAAGGAAGTTTCCAATTTGGCCCTCTCAAAATGGGTGCTTCAGATATTCTTATTTTTAAAGCTTCAAATGCAGATTGACAATTAGGATCCCATTTGAATTCACAGTATTTTGTAAGTAATTTAAAGAGAGGAGATGCTATTTTGGTGAAGTTTTCAATAAATCTTCTATAATACCCAGTAAACCCAAGAAAACTTCTAACATCTTTTGACAAGTTGGAACTGATAATTCAGAAATGACATCTACCTTAGATGCATCCACTTTAATTCCATTTCCTGAAATATGGTGTCCTAAAACAATCTCCTCCGCGAACATCATAAAAAAAAAATCATGGCTTAATGAGAGATTTTCTTCTTTATATCTAATGAGAACTTTTTCCAAATTTCTAGTGCCTCTTCAAATGAACCACCATAAACTGTAAAATCATCCATATAAACCTCTACACAATCATGAATTAGATCAGAAACGATTCCTAGTACTGCCCTTTGGAATGTTGCGGGTGCATTACATAATCCAAAAGGAAGTACTCGGTAGGCAAAAGTTTCCCATGGACAAGTAAATGTGGTCTTGTCTTGATCTTCAGGTGCTACCTGAATCTGATTGCAACCACTAAAACCATCCAAAAATGAGAAATACTTTTTGCCTGCTAAAGCATCTAATACTTGATCAATAAAGGGTAAAGGAAAGTGATCCTTCAAATTTGCTTTGTTCAATTCCCTGTAATCAATGAAAACTCTCCATTTACCATTCTTTTTAGGTACTATAACCAAAGGAGAAACCCATCGGCTATCTGAAATTGGATAAATGAAGTTCACATTAAGTAACTTTTGGAGCTCTTCTTCCACTATCTCCCTAAGGTTTGCATTCATCCTTCTTTGAGGTTTTCTGATTGGTCTACTGTTTTCCTCAATGTAGATCTGATGAATGCAAGTCTTAGGATCAATACCTTTCATATCGGTATACTCCCATGCAAATGCAGTAGAATGCTTTTGCAAGATTTTGGTCAGCTCTTCCTATTGTGATTTCTCCAAATTTTTGTTGATATTCAATGTTTTTCCTGGAAAGACCTCAATGGCGGAACTTCCAAACTCTTCCATAGAGAAAAGAGACATTTGTCTAGATTATAGATACTCAATATCAGAATCTAACTGAAATTGTGTGTGGTCATACTCTGAAGATATTTGAAATTTTTCTAATGTATTCAGAATTTGACTATCTTCACTGATCTCGGAAATAGTAAAGATAGGCTGTATAGTATCTTCATCATCAATCCATTCATTATCTCCTATTTCTGTAATTGCTTTTGCTGGAGGATACAGATTGAACTTCTTTGTTGAATTACCATCCAGAAATGCTACATATCCCCAGACCTACACTGATAAAAGCATTCAGCTGTGGCTAAGCCAAGGGGTCTTCCTCAGATGAGAGTGATGTCCACCTAAATTACTCTTGGGGTAAAATCATGAAATCCATGTGGATATTCCAAGAGTCTACGGAGACTGACGAACTGTATTCTAATACACCATCTGGTTTAATAATTGAGCGATCTGCAAGTTGCAATAAAGTAGGTGTAAAAAGAAGATTAGGAAGTTTTAGCTGTTCCATAGTCTGCCTACTCATAATGTTGATAGCAGCCCCTAAATCAATCAAAGTGTTTGGAATTTCTACCCATTGATAGTTGTTTTAACAATTGGACTACCAGGGTCTACATACTTCTGCATGGTAACTTTTCCCATCATGATATCTGCAATTTTTCCTACCAGGTGGATTTTTCTTGTATCTCTCAGTTTCCTTCCTGGTCTTTTAAGACTTAACTCCTTTATTGTTTTTGCTAGAATAGGAATTTCTTTAATGGCTTGTAACAAGGGAATCTTGATACAGACATTCTTCAATTCATCTAGAAAGTCATAATCAGGCAACAAGATTTGTTTTTCCACTCCTTTGTCAATTTGTAACCTTTCAGGAAAAGGAGGTCTGGATGAAGATGCAAGTTGCTAAACTATAGGAGTTGTGGGGGTTAGCTCTTTTTCTTTTCCTTTTTGAGTGCTTGGGTCTTGAAGAGATGCTTCAGAACCCTTATTGGCTTCAAGAGAATCTTCCTCAGAAATTCTTTTCTTTTGAACATCTATAGAAGGTTTATCTAAAACTCTACCTGATCTGAGTTGTACATCATTGACAGGAACAATCATATAGTCAGGAAATTGAAATTGTAGACCTTCCATCATGTAAGCATTTTGAGAGTTTTTATTATTAGGGTTTGGCAATGACTGAGAAGGAAGTTGATTTGACTTTTGTTGGAGCAAGAGTTGAGAATTTGGATCTATGAAGAAGGTTGTGTTGATGAAATGGCAATGATAGTTTTGTGGGTTTTGATTTGAAGGTTGTGGAGCTTGTTGGTTTTTAAAAAGAATGGAGGATATGATAAGAAATTTGAGAAAATCTCCCATAAGATTTTGCATACTTGTATCCATGGATGTGAAAAGGATTTTTAGGGTGGGACCAGGTTGTTTGCCAAGGATTCGCAAATTGGTGGGGGTTTGAAATTCATAGAGTTGTTAAACCCTTGATTTTGTTGCCCCTGCCAAGGTCTCCTTACAACAAAACAGAGAGACTCGATGGTGCTTGGATCTTCTTGAAAGACAACTTTGAGCCCAGGGATTGAAAGACAATCCTTGGTTTCATGATTCTCTGAACAGATTACACATGTTTCTACAACCTTTGCATCCAAGGGACATTCCCTTAGAGCATTTTTCTTTCTACATTTCGGGCAAGAGATGGCTAAAGCTTCAGCTTCTGCTTTCTGTTTATTATGGATCTTAAGAGTGTCTAGTTGCTCACTAAGAATTCCTAAGATATCAGTTTTGAATTCATCAAGCATGTTGCCAATCTCAGCCCTACTTATCGATCCAGTTGCAGATTTGTTTGCTATGAGGAGAGAAGGATCTCTAGGCCCTTTTTGAGTTTTAGATTTCCCCCGTGAGAGATGGACACATAGCTCTGCTATATCATGAAGTGGAAGTTGAGATATGTCTCCTTTTCCCATCATGTTCAAAATATCTATCCATTCATCTCTAATGGCTTTTAATATAAGGGCTTTTAAGGTTTCCTCATCTAAGTTACTCATTTTTGCTCTTTTCAGGTTATATTGAAATATTTCAAATAAATCCTCCAAATTTTCATCTTCCTTTTGCACCATCTTGAATACCTCATCCTTGTGATTGGTGGGCATACAATAATCCAGGTAACTATCCAAAAATGTTTGTTTCATATCATTCCAAGAACTAATGGATTGAGTGAGTAATCCCATGAACCATTTCAAGGCTGCCCCTTTCAATGTTGAAGGAAACAGTTTGAGTTTTTGAGCGTCTTCTAGATAATCATAAGTTCGACACACGACCTCAAACTCAAATAGAAATGTTTCAGGGTCCTCATTTCTTAATCCATGGAATTTTGGGAGGATAGATGGCAAGATGTTTTTCATTGTGGCTCGGGAGTCATCATCAACTATAGGAAATCTGAATGAGTTGTCTCCATCCCTATTTCCTCCAATGTTACCTCTACCTCCTCCATTATTTCCTCCTACACCTCTACCTCTACCTCTACCAAGTCTGGTTGCTCCTTCTTCTGCCATGGTAATTTCTTCAGAGACTTCAGAGTTCTCTGGTTCTTCTACCAAGGGTGAATGAGGAGGAATTTCTCCCTCTTCCTCAGGTGATTCTACTTCTTCAATTACAATCTGTCTCCCTGTGTAGAAGGAAGGAAAGGATCTTTTCCTAATTCAGATTCGATGGATGGTGTGGGAGAGTCAACTACTGCCTCTTGAATTTTAGGAATCCTAGGGCTAGGAGTGTAAGTTGGAGATGATGGAGGTGTCTCTTTTCTATTCCTTGAAGTAGATGGAGTTGTAAAAAACGAACTCTTGGCTCTAGCTAAAAACCTTCCCCTAGAATCTCTTGCTCTATGCATGTCAATTTTTTATTTTTCTTCAAGTCGGGCTAATAATTCTCTTTCTGATCTTCCAGGTCACTCTAGGTGCAAGAAGAGAGCA
>APFE030124789.1:0-13376 GCA_000404065.3 Pinus taeda
AGAGCCCAAAGATGAAAGAACATACAGACTCTGTTGTTGCATGCTGCAGAAAGATTCTTGCCAAGAATTTTCAACAGATTCTCCAATATATGGCTCTTATAGTTTAGACAATGAAGAATTTGTTGCAGATTTACAAGAGGGTTGGCCTATTGAAGAATGGGTAGTAAAATATCAACAACAAGTTTTTCTTGAAAAACCTAAAGTGGAGGAGTTGGATAGTGCTTGTGGCTGCCCTGGACAATATGATATTGGTCAGTGGACTTAACATGAAAAATAGGTAGCTGCAAACTTTCCTAATCAATTCCATGACCTTGTGGTCGATTACATGAGCATATTCTTAACTCAGTAGCAGAGGTTATGTCTAGAGCATGCATCAAGCTTTTCCTTTGAAGACTTTTCATGGTGCATGCTTGTTCTAATTTTTATTTTTCAGCAGCATGAACGCACTAGGTCCGCCACACAAATGCTGGCCTGACTCCATTGGAGGCTGGAACTCACTTAGGTGAATTGAGCCCTATGCATAAGTATGAATGTATATAAATAAGATCACTAGCTGAGCATTTACTTTCTAGTTGATAGGATTTATTTTCTACATTTTAGATGGATGAGGAAAGCCCCATGGATATTTTATTCTTGCAAAGTTCCATTATATTTTTGACTCCATGCCCAATGGTTAATGTTAAACAGACATGGTGACGGAGAACAATAGGAAAACAATAGGAAAGATAAATCATTCAGTACATTTTTTATTCACAATTGATATACATTTATAGTACATTTGGTGACCGTTGGGATTCACATCCCAAGGTCCCTTGGACTGCTTTGTCCATTCGGCTTCCACGCTAACCCTTTAGGATTAGGTGTCCAACATTCCCCCCCTTAATCCGAAGGGTTATGTATGAGTCCAAGAAAAGAGCTGTAACAAAAAATGTGCAATAATGCATGGCAGCACTAGGCTGAATGTGCTCTATGAAATGTTGGTAAAAAAGGGCGGTGGTTTAAGGATAGCCACCAACACTGGAACGCTTAGTGCAGTTCCCCGAACTCTTCCAAAACTGGCAAGAAGCTGTAAGTCTTCTGCTAGAGGAAGTGATCCTATTGTTTTAAAGAGGGAATCAACCAATAAAGGGAGGTCTCCCCCCGCATAAAAGGGAGAACTTCAACCTGAAAAGGGAAGTCTCAACCTGTGATGGTTTAAGGATGACCAACAACTCTGGAATGCTTAATGCAATTCCTGGAACTCTTCCAAAACTGGCAAGAAGCTGGAGTCTTTCTGCTAGAGGAAGTATCCTAGATTACCAACTGGAGGCATGTTCACGGGCATCTTTGTCTCTGGCTACAACTCTGAAACTGGTGTGGCAGGTTGTGGCTCAGGCTCGCTTGATGTGTCTTTGAAGCTTGTAGGTGACCATCATTTCCCCCCTGTCAGATACAAGGTGAGATGATGGAGAAAACTCAGCTGCAAGACTTTTCAATACTCTGGAGCAAGTTCTGACATGTGTTTGGAATATCTTCTTGGCTGTTGATGCCCATTGCCAAAGAAGCGATCCATCCTAGATGAATCTTTGTTCTTGCAGGGTGTTTGTTTCTGAAGCATCTGTGTGAAGAATGACTGGTTTTATGGCAGTGCTTACATGGATGAAGATCAAAACAGTGATCTTTCAGATGGCCAACTCGGTCACAATGTTGGCATTTCACATTCTGTTGTTGTTGTTGCTGTGGAAGTGGAGTAGAATCTAGAACAGCTGGAGGTGAAGTGTCATGAGGAGCAGGTGAACTGTCATGAATGAATCCCGCACTTTGAAACTGAATGGGCTTGGAGTAGTCTGGAATATGAAAGGACAAGTCCATGTCATATCCAAGACCGGTTTTGTGCTTGTTGTGGACAAGCTGTTCCCAAGGTCTGATGATGGGCTTGGGAAGTGTAGACTGAGTTTCTGCATCTGCATGTACAACTGCTGCTTTATTTGAATGAACTGTAACATTATTGACTTGCTGTTTATGGGAGTCTGTTTCAATCTTCTAAACAGAAACAGGTTCAGAATGATGACTCCTTTGTTTTAATTCTTCTTACTGTAGCTTTGTCTCAATCTGCAAAAACTCAATATTTTCCTGTACATTATGCAGACATGTCTGAATGTCATAGAGAGTGTCTTTTTTGATTTGCACTGTGTTGTCAGCAGTTGATACGGTTAGAATTCTCAATAACTCCAATAATCGATGAATTTTTGTCATTATTTAAACAACTCAAGTCAACAAATGATCACAAATGTACTTGTAAAGGCAAATTGCTAATAATGCAATATTCTTCAAAATTAAATGTGCCCGATGATAAGAGGGAAATCTACTCAATTGATAATCCTTTGCAAGAAATAACTATTTCCTTGAAAATTGATTCTCCTTTATGTCCAACTGTCAAATAAATTCCTCTATTGTATGCCAACAAACAATAAGTACATTGGAAGAGTTCAAGCTGTCAATACAGTTTAGATAATGTTCATTTGTCCATTGTCTCAAATAATCACCTTATTCTACCAGATTCAAGCTATCCCATCCTCTTTCACTAATGTTGGAAACTTGACTCCTCCGACTGTTAATAACAAATCGATGAGATGGCTACCAAAAGACTAACTTCCAGCAATCTAAAAAATGGTTGTTATTGTAAATAACTTTAGAAAGAAGAGCAGGTTTGCTCCGTTTGAAGTTGAGCAAAACAAAATACAACGCTAATAAACTTCCATCTAATAAACTTCATAACTATTTCCATGAAGGTTGTAGTCATTGTACACAACAGCAATCATACAACGCTAATAAACTTCATAACATACATCTAAAGCTTCGATGCGTAATGGTTGTCATGCAGACACACTCGTTTGGAAGTTTGGTCTGCGCGAAGGTCGGGGTTTCAAGTCTGACGAGGGCGATTATGTTCCTTTGAAGAATTACTTGGACGCTTAGTACTTCGGAGAGATTGGAATTGGAACTCCAGCTCAGACTTTTACAGTCATATTTGATACCGGCAGCTCAAATCTTTGGGTGCCGTCTTCCAAATGTTACTTCTCATTGGCTTGCTATTTCCATCCAAAGTACAAGGCATCCGAGTCAAGCACCTACAAAAAGAATGGAAAATCCTGTGATATTCAGTATGGAAGTGGTGCAATCTCTGGATTCTTGTCTCAAGATTTTGTCACAGTAGGGGACCTTGTTGTGAAAGACCAGGTTTTTCTGAGACAACACGGGAGCTAAGTTTAACATTCTTACTGGCCAAGTTTGATGGTCTTCTTGGGCTTGGATTTCAAGAAATTGCTGTTGACAAAGTTGTTCTAGTCTTTTCATTTTGAATGAACAGGAATTCAGATGAGGAAGCTAGAGGAGAGATAGTATTTGGTGGTGTTGATCCTAAAAACTTCAAGGGTGAACATCAGTATACACCTGTTACTCGAAAGGGTTACTGGCAGTTTGATATGGGAGACTTCCTCATTGATGATCAATCGACAGGTTTCTGTGCTGGAGGTTGTGCTGCTATTGTAGATTCTGGAACTTCTTTGCTGGCTGGTCCAGCGAGCATTATAACACAAATCAACAATGCTATTGGTGCCTCGGGTATTATCAGCCAGGAATGCAGAACAGTAGTATCACATGAAATATGGATCACACTTAGAGGATGATTGATCATAATTATGTTGGCTTTATGAAGCGTTTTTCATGGCAACAGAAACAACACTAGGATCTTTTGGCAAATCTTGCAAGGGATAGAGAAAGACTGCGAGTTTGTAAGCTGCACTCACCTCTTTGGAAGGAAGATCACAAGTCCCTATTAGACTTTACGAGGGAAGATAACTTGCGCAAGGTGCACGAGACATGCACTATTTCCCATGGACAATTTCAAGAAAAAGTATTACAGTTCAGGGGTATGTATATGAAACTAAAGCACAATATCGAAGATATTTTTCATGTGCAATCTCCAGTCAAAGTTCGCCATGTTGAAGATATGATTAGACAACATGAACGATACCTCAAAGATGTCAGTGCAACACTGGCTTGTCGCTTCGAATACCATGAAAGAGCAAGCGCAGGTACCAAAATCCTCCACCGCAAAACAACGAGAGGAATGGGACTGTGCGTAAACCATAAACTTACATTCTCCGGTTCATGAATGCGACTGTGCGTTCAATAGACAGCGTACACAGCGTTGTCAATGATGCCGAGTCTTCCAGCGCCTAACCTAAATGCATGATTTGCAAATGGTGCGACTGATGGACAGGCAAGGGCGTTTCAATGGTATGAAAAGAGCAGCACAGCATTTCATTAATGTCAAAACAGTGTTTCAGTAATGTCAGAACAGCGTACAGTAATGTCACCAGCGTTTAATAATGAGGTGTAGTAAAAATGGGTGGTCGATAGTGATTTGCAGCGCTTGGCATCGGTTTTTTTTTTATTTGAATATGGACAGATGCGTTGTGGACAGAGATAGCGCTAGAAAGGAATATGGCAGATTATTTCATGACAGAGGCAGTGCTAGCAGTGTCAGGCAGAGGAACATTTCATCGTTCAAGTGAATATGGCAGACAGAGTGCAGGTCTGTATAAAATAATATGGCAGAAATAAACTGCACAGAAAGGTCATAAACAAATGGCTCAAATTAATTATGCAGGGCAGGAATACGCCCACTCTGATACCATGTTAGACACACATGGGGGTGAGAGAAATATGAAAGATAAAACATGCAATATTATTTTTATTGACAAATGATATACATTTATAGTACATTATGTGACCGTTGGGATTCACATCCCAAGGTTTCTTGGACTCCTTTTGTCCGTTCGGCTTCCACACTAACCCATTGAGGATTAGGTTCCCAACAGCCTTTATCAATAAAACTAAAAATAAAGGTGCTTCTAGAAGATCGAAGAAAGGTCTGACAAATATTTAAAGGGGAGAGGAAGTCACTTCTTGGGAATTTTGATTTGTGATTATTTATTGATGATTGATTAAGACTCAAGTGAGTCTAACACGAGGATTTTAGGTGAAACTCTCTAACTAGTTTTAGTGGACTTCGAGTACCACCTTAGTTGGCTTGCAAAGAAATTATTCAGATTTCTCATTTGTACTTCATTAGAGGTGTTTTCGGAGCAGTTATTAGTGGACCAAGTTGATATCTATTTTTTGAATACAGTTTAGAGGTTGAGTTATTATCTATTTCAAGGGTTAAGCTTCTCCAGCTTAGAGGTTGATTTTCTATAATTTCTCAAAGGCTGAATTCTACTTATCAAGTGGGTTGAATTGTTGGCATTGAGAGGGGTCGAATTTGCATTATCTTGGAGGTCTAGTTTCTTCTTCTTTGTGAGGTTCGAGTTCTTCAATTTTCCAGAGGTGGTCGATTTGGCACTGATGGAGGAATCAAATTGCTAAGAAGGTTGATTTCATCTTCCTAGAGTTCAAATTGTTGGTATTTTTAGAGGCCAAGTTGCCTTGTCTTGGAGGGTTCAATTCACTTTCATAAGGAGGTCAATTTCTTAATTTTGTTCCAAAAATTCAAGTTTATTAATTGGGCCAAACCACATATATTTCCTAGAGGTCGAGTGTACTGTCCACAGGTCGAGTTCTTCCATTGGGCTTGTGTTCTTCTTAAGAGGCCAAGTTCTATTATCTATTGGTGAGCGAGTTGTGAATCCAAGATGAATTTTTTGAGGGGGGAAAGTCACTTATTTTTCCAAGCCAAGTCTATTTTTAAAGCACTAATATCACTCTTCTTGTCAGTCGATCTAGTCTACTCTATTGTCAGAGTTGGATCCTAGGTTTATCATTGATTTTGCATCAAGATTCCAATCAAGTTAATAAAAGCCTTTGATTTTCCCTTCATATATTCTTATTGAATGTGTTCATTACTTTGCATTACAAGTGTTTGATGAAATATTTGTTCACTAAATGTTTGACAAAAGTCATCAATGAAAATTTTAAAAATTTGTTAGGTTGAATAACATATTTCAATATATAATATATTACAGTGGTATCAGAGCATGATCTTGGCTAGTTTTGGGCCTTAAGAAAAGTACCCATGGGAGGAAAACAAGATCCAAAGCCAAACAACATGGCAACTACCATGAACAAAATAATCAAAATGAAAAAGATAATGATTGAGATGATGGGGAAGTTGACTAATACCACATTGAGAAATTAGAGCCATTCTCCTTTGTATGGAAGAGCCACTAGACACACCATGCCAAATGTTTTGGGTGATACGTTGAAGGGGAAGGACATGATTATAATAGAGGTGAAGTAATTTGCAACAAGTTTGAATGCGTACCAGTCATTGGGACCTTATGTTAAAGAATCCCTCTCATTTTGAGATTTTTTTCAACTGAGAGATAGGCACAAACCAATGGGGTTTCATACGAATTACACAAGAAGGATGGAATGGGTCAAAGCATGGGAATCACTAATGGTAGCGAAGGAAAATGAAAATTGTAGATATGAAGATGAAAAAGTAGTTAAATGCTGGGAAGAAAAGAGTAGTGATCCAAGGGATTAAAAGTATCAAGAAACAAGTGCTCAAAATCACTTGAAACTAGTGCTAAATCGTAGATCTCATTTTTTTTATTCCAACGACACTTGAATCGCCTCAATTTGACACCATATGTGAAAGTTGTTGTATTCTGAGGATTCTGGCAAACAACTAACAAGGCAACTTATAGGGTTGATTGGGCTGCTAACTGGGTAGGTTATATACTGATGTGGGATGATGTCATTAGGTTGACTGGGCAATACGAATGTTGATGAGCCAATCCTATGATGACACATGGCAAGGTCGTACAGGTTAGGTTGGCAGATTATGATTGGTTGTTGTGTTTCAGTTTGACCAATGAGGAGGTCCCACGTGGCCCACTGGGAAGACACCATGTGGTCCTCAAAGTTTGTGCCAAAATTTTGGTTTGTGGGTCGACGGGCCTCTGACGGGTTCAATCACACAACCCCATAGTTACAAAAATATCGTCAAACCATTAAAGCACCAAAGTAGCTTATTAATACCTTGTGGAAAATTTCTATTTAAAATGTAATTGTTTTGGAGTTGGCGGGGGGGCAGGGTGGAGCTAGACACCTGGCCCCAACCCCAGGTCATTTGACATGCATTGTGACCATGGTGGAAGTGGAGGGGGCATACAGTTAGCCTAACCACCAATTCCATTTATGGCAAGAGACCACAGACGGGGGTTGCAGAGGAGGGATGGAGTGTGGCCCCATCCTGCAGACATAAGGCCCTCCACATGACTAGGGACATAGAGCCAGTGGGCATATGGGCTCTGACCCACATCCCTAGCCACATAGAAGACCATACGACTGACCCTAGAGGCTAAAGAATCAACATGTGGTCCCTATTGGCGTATTGAACAATTTGACAAATTGCACAATTTTCAGCAGAATTTTCGTCATTCCCATGCCAATTTGTTGCCCAACAGTTTTGTCAAAGGAGGAAAACGTTGCCAGCTTTGCCAGTTTGTCCTTTTGAAGGACAAATAGCAGACAAATGAACAAGGAGGCCTATCTTGGCCATTTTTTTTAGTCTTTTTGAGCCTAAGAAGAGCCTACATAGGGGTTTTTGGGTGTTATGGACATAATGTAAACATTTTTTTATGATTCGAGCATTGTATGTTGATGTAATTGACAGTTTGAGAATATAATATAAAGGGCCAACATTGGAAGTTGGACCTGAAGATGTAGCCCAACAAAGGTGAACTTCGTCATTAAATTGTTGTTTTGAGACATTGCATGTTGTCTTTTTTTTTCTGGTTAAATCTACAAAACTTAATTAAAATTACTATGTTTATGTGCTTTTGAAATTTCAATCCATTGCCCACAAGACATAAATTGGCTTGCAAAGTTTTTCAAGAAATATTCAATTTTTTATTTCAAATCAGTTTGGTATCAGAGCATGGTTGTTTTGAAAGTTTGATTATTTTTTAGGTGTTTCTTGAATGATTAAATGTCTAAATTGAAGAGAGGAGGAGTTCTTGAAGAACCAAACCCTCAAATTGGTTCAAGGAGGTCACAAACTCCAAAAACTCCACTAGTCATGACACATGAAGAAGGACAGAAACTGATGTCATATTTCAGAAATGCTTTCTATGATATGTCAGAGATGGTGAAAGGGTTGTACAATGAAAGAACAATAAGGTTACAAGGATAAATTTCTAATCAACAAAAAGGTAATGGTGGTGATGGGAGCAAGCCTCCAGCTCCACCTCCTCCTTCACCTCCATCCTCATCTCCTTATTCACCTCCTCCAAAGGCCTAGGAATCCCTTGATTGGTAATGGCCGGATACATGGTAAATCCTGAGGGTGGAGACAAGAAAATTCATCAACGTGTTGGAGAAGAAATTGTGAGGCATCCAATCTCGATTTGGTTTTGTGATCTCGACACCGGTTTAGGTGAGGTCATGATATGGTGAGGGTGGAGGTGGTTTAAGCTTTGGATTCCCTTCGTTGTTTATGGATTGGTTCATCCCATGAGATCCCACATTCAGGCTTGGAATATGGCAAGGGGGTGATTGGTTGAAATAAAGATTTGGTTCATCCAATCTATAGTTGGGCAGTATGTGGAAGTCCTGAACCAGGTTGGATTTTTACTATGTTAAATAAGAGCTAAGTCCCTCTTTGTTTTGATGAGTAAATGTATTTGTTATTATGCGGTTTTAATGGTTGTTCTCTCATTGTTATTTATCTAGTTATATGCTGGTTATAATAATGGTTATTTGATAGTTCTTAGTCATGGATATTTTCATGATTTTACTTGTAATTGAAAGAATAATGAATGAAAGACCCAATTGATGTTATGAAAACTAAATTCAGAAGGTAGTGACCCTTCTTGTTAAACCTCAGTTAAGTTTTTAGATCATTATGTTCAAATTTGCATTCATGACCTATAGGTTGCAGGTTTACCAAGTGTTTGATGGAATTTCAGTCCCGGTTGGGTAAGTTTAGGCAAGTATTGGTTTCAGTTTTGGTTTACATGCATTATTTCTATGTCTTTTATGAGTTCTATAAGTTTCATGGAGTTCTGGGCAAAGACTGGGTCCTAACCCTAGAAAAAATCCTTAAATCTTGCAATTGTTAGCATGGAACTAGAAGTAAAGGGCTATAGTCACACTCAGACTAGTTCATGGGAGAGAATGGAGGCTCTTAGTCGCTTGGAAGGGATGTATTGGGAGTGATTGGGGCTCTAAGTCAGTGAAAAGGACAATCATCTTAGGGGATGGACACCTGGAGGGGTTGGGTTGCTCCTGAAGGTCCTTTAGCACCTGAGGGAAGTTAGTAAGGTCTCAAGTTGTTGACTCCATTTCCTTAAGGTCATATAGGATTTTGAGTCTTATCATAGTGACATTCAGCTCATGTTTACCACGGGCAAGCCGGTGAAAGTGGGTAAAGGTGGGAGGAGGTGGTTATAGGGTCATATCAGAGCGGGTTGTGCTCTCTTGGGGAAAGTCTGATGTTGTCAAGGTTATGGTTGTCATGCATGGGGTCATGGTATATAGTTTACATGGTCATGAATGATGTTATTATGTTGTTATGGTGATGTGTTCATATGATTATATGGATATGCTTATGATTATAAATGTACATGTTAATGTCGACTAATCTTGCAGATGAGATAAACCTCCCCTGAACATCACTAAGGTATGGATTTGATTTTGGTATCTATTTGGTTTATCTAACATGGTACACTTTCAAGAAGAAGAGAATCAAATATGGCAAGAAAAATGGTATACTACAGTTCCCATGACTCTCCATATAGATTAGTTGGGCAGTAAGGAGAAGAGTATTCTACTGGTATAGCAGATACATTGAGGAGATTTAGGGAAGAGATTACAAGTTGCAAAGCAGAAAATGACATGTTGATTAAGGCTCAGGAAAGGATTTTGAGGGCTCAGGAGAAGCAGGTAGAGGATAATGCAGAAATCCTTCAGAGATTTTCAAAGTTACAAAGACAGGGACAGTTGAGGATGAGTCAAGAGTAATAAGAGAAAACTAATGGAGCCTATGGTAGGAGGTCTTGGTTTGGATACAAGTTGGATAGAGGGGACATAGTTAAAGGTGGAAGATCATTGGATACACCAGACAGGAGGACTGGTATGTATGGGCATCATTCTAATTCCTCATCCAGGAGACATCATCACAGTCATCACCATCATCATCCTTATAGGAGGCATGAATACTTACCTCAGGACTTCAAGAAATTCAAGCCTCCTACATTTGATGGAGAGATGAAGAAGGAAGAAAATGCAAAGGCATGGTTCCTTGGGATGAAGAAATTCTTTAGATTGCATAGCTACTCATAGAACATGAAATCCAAGATATCCACCTTTAGTCTTAAAGGGAAAGAAGATATTTGGTGGGAAGATGTGAAGAATTTCAGGGGCATTTGGGAAGACAAGTTGATTTGGGAGGATTTTGAGAGACTCTTCAAGGAGAAGTACTTTTCGAAGAGGTATCATGATGACAGAGATACAAAATTTTATGAGCTACAGATGGGTTCTATGATAGATTCTAAGTACATTAGCAGGTTCCTAGAGTTGTTGAGGTATGTGCCTTATCTCAAGGATGAGAAGGATAAGATTTAGAGGTTCATCAGTGGGTTTCCAACAAAATATATAGATTTGATTGAGTTTTATGAGCCTAGATCGCTAGAGGAAGTCATCCAAAAATCGAAGCATTGTTATGAGAAGTCAAAGCGCAAAGCTGAGCCTAAAAATGACTTGAAGGGAAATGAGAAAGTTAAAGGGAAGTGGCCACTGAAGTAGGGAAGACCTCAAGATGCATGTGAGAAAGAAAATGTGGTTCCTTACAAGAAGTTCAATACAATTGAGAAGGGGCATGGGTCACATCCTGGAGAGAAGAAAACTAGAGGTGATAGTATAGGACCATTGTAGTGTTGGATATGTGTCAAAGATCATTGTAAGAAGTATTTTCCATTATTCCAGGGTGGTAGGCCTCAGATATATAGTGCTCAGGAGGTGCAGACAGTTGGGGATGTTGGTCATAGTATTCCTAGGATCTATGCAGTTGTGGACAACAAGCAAGCATATCACTTGGCATCCATTATTAAGATGGAGGGTAAGATTGGTGGTTGAGTTATTTCTATTTTGATTGATCCTGGATCTAATTATAGTTATGTTAATCCTGACCTGGTGGATAGTGTGGCTTGAGAAAATAAGTGCATGCAAAGTCTTGGTTGGTGCAGTTGGATATAAGTAATAAGAAGAGAGTGCATCATTGGGTAAGAGCATGTGCATTTGAGTTGAATGGTATACCTACAACAACACATTTGAATGTACTTCCATTGGGATGATATAGTATGGTTATTGGTATGGATTCGTTGTATCTTCACAAGACAAAAGTAGATTTTGATGACAAGGTTGTTGAGTTCCTAGATGACAATGGAGAAAAGAGAATCCTGTAGGGAAAGAAGAAGCCTACATCAATGAGGATGGTCATTACTATGCATGCTAAGCACAGTTGCAGGAAAGTGTGTGTAATGTTTTCAGTTCATATTTCAAGTGACAAGGGTAAGGATGTCAAGGATGCAGAAATATTCAAGAGGTACCTTATACTATAGTAGTTTCGGGATGTGTTCCTAGTAGAGATTTCAGATTTGACTCCCCACAAGGAAGTGAATTTTTCTATTGAGTTGGTACTAGGGTAGCACCAGCATCAAAATAACCTTATAGGATGAGCACACCATAGTTAGTGGAATTGAAGTTGACATTGAAATAAATGCTTGATAAGGGATACATTAGGCAAAGTGTATCGCCTTGAGGTGCACTAGTATTTCTCGTGAAGAAGAAGGATGGTACTCTTAGGTTGTGTATTGATTACGTGAAACTAAACAAGGTGATGATCAAAACAAATATTTGTTGTCATGGATTGATGATTTGTTCGATTAGTTGAAGGGGGCAACAGTGTTCCCAAAGATTGACTTGAGATGTCCTTCAGGACCAGGTATGGGAATTATGAGTTTGTTGTAGTTCCATTCAGTTTGAATAATGATCTAGCTACTTTTATGTGCTTGATGAATAGTTTGTTGTGTCCTTATCTGGACAAGTTTGTTATTGTATTGATTCATGATGTTAGGCTTCGCTATGCGACCATAGTTGCGGACAAATTTACGATAATAGCCTGTGAGACCCAAAAATCCTCGCAAGCTCTTCAAGGTCTTAGGTTGAGGCCATTCCTGCATTGCTTGGATCTTTTTGGGTCCACCTTGACACCTTCACGCCCCACAATGTGGCCCAAATACTCTACTTCTACCATGCCAAACGAACACTTGGACATCTTGACAAATAATTTATGCTTGCGGAGCAGTTGCAAGAGTAGATCTACATGCTGAAGATGTGCGGCCCAAGTGCAACTATAGATGAGGATGTCATCGAAGAAGACAAGGACAAATTTCCTGAGATATGGTTTGAGAATGTGGTTCATAAGGCTCTGAAAAGTAGAGGGGCATTACAAAGACCAAATGGCATGACCAGGAATTCATAGTGGCCTTCATGAGTTCTGAAAGCAGCCTTGGGGATGTCGACTTCCTTCATGCAAATCTGGTGGTAGCCTGAGCGAAGATCTAGCTTCGTGAAAAATTGCGCCCCATTGAGTTCATCCAGCAAATCATCAACCACAGGGATGGGAAATTTATCTTTGACTTTCAGCTTATTGAGGGCCCTGAAGTCAGGACACATCCGCCACTCCCCATCTTTTTTGAGCACCATGACCACTGGGGATGAATAAGGACTGATGCTGGGACGAATGACCCCTGCTTCCAAAAGTTCCTTGATGATTTTTTCTATTTCATTCTTTTGGGTGAACGGATATCTGTATGGGCGCACATTTGGGGGTTGGCCCCCTGGAACCAAGGTGATGCTATGATCATGTTCCCCTCGCGAGGGTGGAAGCCCTTGAGGCTTTTCAAAGACCAGCAGATGGTTATTTAAAATCTGTTGCATCTCAGGATGAATTGGCGACGGCTTGGTTTCGACTACCTGGATGGCATTAAATTCAGCTACAACTCCATGATTGCCCTTTTTTAACAATTTTTCCATCCTATGCGAGTTGATGATAGAGGGGGCTCCTGCCTGGAGTCCACGGAGGGTATGTGTGTGGTTTTTCTGCTTAAAACTCATATACAACTACTGGAAATCCATTGTGATTGGCCCAAGAGTGCGGAGCCAGTCAGCGCCCAGGACAATGTCACAACCCCCCAAGTGTATGGCAAACATGTGGGTTTTCAACTGATAATCCCCCATTTGAAGTGTGACATTTTCACAACGGCCTTCACATTTCATTGTGCCTCCATCTGCAATTTGAACTTGGAAGTTAGAAACTGCTC